>JAPCYS010002358.1:0-20685 GCA_028641055.1 Alopecurus myosuroides
ATCCTCGATCTTATCTCCTTTCTGTTAGCCGGAAGTGGTAGAATCTCTGTAGTTGGTTAGTGCAGCCAGTTGCCGCATCTTTTATATCCCCTCTCTTCCGTCGAACCCAAAGCATCTGTGCTTGGTGTTGACGGGTTACACTTTGGTGAATTGTGAGTCTTGCTTGCCAGTACGTTTATGTACTGACCCCTTTGGGGCTGTGGTTTCCGCAGACCTAGTTTTCGAGGATCTACATGGTGGCAACTACGTGGAGTATGACGAGACTGCTGACGAGTAGATAGCGGACCCGGGCAGGATCCGAGACTTCGTGGATGGGCTCCGTCTGTTTGTTTCCGGCCTCTTAGGCCTATTTGGTTCTTGTCTGTACTCAGACATGTTGAATGCTTCCGCTGTATTGTAATGATGTATTTGTTGGGGCAGGTGCCCTCTGAATGATTGTATTTGCTATCTCTGCTCTAATGAGAGCCAATTTATTTCAATCTTTTGTGTCGTAGAGATATGTTGTGATTATCATTCGTTTAACGCTGTTGACGTACCATGTGTGATTGGTATGAAGTACGTCGACAGTAGTGCCTTTGATCTCTAGTGGATAGTTTACATCGACGATGGAATAGCAGGGCTTGTGTTGTCGCGCATAAGCGCAGGCCTACCAGGAAGCTGGGACGTGGGAGCAGTTATGCCCCATAATCCAAGCATCTGCTATCCAGTTCGTACGGTGAGTATCCCCTAGAAATCAGGGTGCGACAAATGGTATCAGAGCGTGTCTGCCTGTAGGATCCCTTTTTACTGGTCGCAGTTGAGTCTAGAAACTATTTTGTAGCTATATAGGAAAAATGAAACGTGAGAGTAGGAATTCTGTTCTTTTTCTTCTTTCCCCACCCACCCTCCCTTTTGTGGTAAGGAAGTGCAACGTTGTTTTCCCTTCTCATCTAAACTTTCAAGTTAGAATTTCACGAATCCTGGTTTCTCTAGGATGGTTATATCTACTAGACCATAGGAATGGAGGTGGTTGTGACATGATTTTTCATGTTGCCTACTCACGATTGAGAACGGAGGCGTGTAAGCCCCGGAAGCAGATCCTCTATTCCTTAAGCAGTAGATATTGATCCTTTAGAAGCCCGGATGGTTTTTTCCGTAGTACCTCAGGAGTTTTGTTCTCGTTTTCCCCGATGTTGATATCCTGTTCTTCTCAACATCCTTTTCGTCCGTTGAAATCTTGTTGTTGTTTTCCATTTCAGTTCTTCTACCGGCGTCTAATCAAAACTTCCCAAATATCAAGTCTATCTGGCCAGAAAGGTTGTTGTTGTTTCCAAAACTACCAGGCTATGAAAGCTGGCATTCCTATCACCTGGGGTTGTTCCGAGGAAGCGTTCCTGAAGCACCACATTCCAGAGTCTATTCACCAAATGAATCAAGTTCTGTTCAACTATACACCCTCAATACAAAACCTCTCCCTTTACTTGAAAATGTTCGGTGGTTTGCAAATTCCCTGACGTCTATCCAAGGTGCACGATGTGTTTCACGTGTCACAGTTCAAGAGGATCTCCCCAAGAAGTTTCCGGACCTTTTCTTTTCTCAGTAGGAATCTCGGGGCGCGATTCCTTCAAGGGGGGGCGTTTTGTAACATCCCAAGTCTGAAAAACAGCCTTTAGAATGTTTGCTCTCTGTTATTTTATGTTTTGCATCATGGCATCATGTTGATTGCATTTGTTTTGCTTGTTTTTCCTTTTGTTTTCCTCTGTTTTCAGTTGTTTTCCAACTGTTTTCATTTGTTTTCCTTTGTTTTCTATTTGAATTTCAAACCAAAACTTCAAACCTTTTGTTTCATCCTTGTGATGTTACAATTTCTAAAATGTTATTTCAAATAAAAACAACCAATTGTTCTCATTTTATTCCATGTTGATCAACTAATAAAATGGTGCTTTTATCTCAATCAATTAATTCCCAATTGTTTCCAAATTCAAAGAAATCACAAAACAGCACCAAATGTGAAAGTTATAAAAGTAACAACCAAATTATAATCAGTTGTTCTATTTTAATCAATAGGGTTCACAATATTCAAAGGGGTCCTCTTAACAATTCATTCAATAACAAATTCCATTCATTTGCAAACAAGTGGCAAATATCAAATGATTTCAAATCTTTTAGAAAAATAAAAGTTACACATGTTGTTGTTGCCCTAAATAACTCATCCACAATTTTTCTCCTAAATTTTCCTAACCCTAGACCCCTCCTTTTCTTCATTTGTCGATTCAGCCAAAAAAAAAAAAATGGAACAAAAAGAATAAAACAGAGGGAGAGAGAGAGCACTAGGCCCAGCCCAACTCCCCCTAAAGGCCCAATACCCCTTCCCCCAGTCGTCTTCTTCGTACGGCACAGCATCCGTGCTCCCACGTCGACATCGGAGATACAGGCAACGACCATCCTTGTCCCCCTCCTCCTATATCTATGCCGTAGGGTTTCTGCCAGCCCTAACCCTACCCTAGCTCCCTCCTCCTCTTTCTCCCCCGCCTCCATCTTCCCTCTGCTCTCTCTCCCTGCAACCTTCCCCTTCTCTGTACCCAAACTGAACCGAAATTCTCCCCATCTTTCCCCGGCGATCGCCGGAGTTGTGGCCACCCACCGGCCAGGGCGGGTGCGGGAATGGAATCCCCGCACCGCCCTCTCCCTCCTCGACCTCTCGGCGGCCCCGGGGACCAAGCGCTGCGCCGCCGCCGTCCTCCTCAAGGCGCCGTCGCCTCCCTGTCCGCCCTCTGCTCCGCCCCGCCTCCTTCCGCTCGAGGGCCCCAAGGTGAGCGCCCCACCTTCCCCTTCCTCCCTCTCGCTCCCTCCCTCTCCTCCATCACCTCCGAGCACCCCACGCCCCAGCACAGCGATCGCTGTCCGCCGGCGCCCGTTCTGTTCCTTCCGTCGAGGTACAGTATGCGTACGTGCAGAAACAGTTCAGTTATTCCGCGCATCTACACCTTATCCACCCCCCGTATCTACTTCCTACCAACAAACCGCATCCACCGCACTGGCAGAGACCACAACACGTGAGCCCCAGGTTCCGGGATCGAGTCCCAGCGGCCACCCCTTTTGCTGCTTATTTCTCCAATTTAAGTGCAGTACCCGGTTTCTGAAGCTTATACCCCCCGATGGCCCCCTCCCTAACACAACAGCACACCAGCCCAACTGGTAGCAGTCCCTTTGCACTAGCAGCAGGTTGGGGGTTCGAGTCCCCCTCCCAACCATTAACCAAAACTTTTATTTTACATGTGTTTGGTCACAGAACTTGTCAGTAATCACCAATAGGCCCCTGGTAATTAATCTAGACCCCTATAAAAATATTTCCTAAGTCCCTAGATGAATTAAAATGGCAGATTGCACCCTAAAATTGTAAATTGCATAACTATTTCATTTTAACTCCAATTTTCACTTTTTAAATATGTTTTCTGTCCCAAATTGAATGTTCTATCCAAATATAAAATTTGTTTACTGTTTTGAATATTTTAAATTGGTGCAATATTTGTAAACTTGTCAAATTCACTTAAACTTGCAAAATTCATAACTTGGGCATAAAAATTCCAAATCCAACAAACTTAATATGTTTTCCAATCCATTTTTCATGTACTTTCCAAATATAAATTTTGTTTGCTGTTTTGAATTATTTAAATTGCTGAAAACAACTGTTTCTTTTTTATTGCATTTAAAATTGCCAAAATAATAACTTGCTCATTTTAAATCCAATTTCCACAAATGAAATATGTTTTCCATGCAAAATTAAACCCTCTTTCCAAATATAAAATTTGTTTCATGTTTTGAATAAGTAAAATTGGTTAAATAATTTAAACCCTATTTATTTCATTTAAAATTGCTAAATTCCTAACTTGATCAAATTAAATTCTTTTGGGACATAAAATATGTTTTCCAACCATAAAAGTATAAACTTTTGAAATATGAATTTGGTTTAATGCTTTGGACAAATAAAAACTCAAATAAGTTCATGTTTGAGTTAAATTCATTAAATTCTTGCTTAACCTTGTTTAATTCATAAATAATTTATTTGAAATCCTTTTTCAACAAGTGAAACATGCAATCCACCCAAAATTGTGTGTTCTTATCAAATATAAACTTTGTTACCTATTTTGAACAATTAAACTTGTTGAAAACAACAATTACTTGTGTGACATGTTTTAAGTAACCAAACTTTCCAAACTTAATCAATGATTTCCAAAACTTGTTCCAATCCTTTTTCACTTGCATCTATCATTGTTATCTGTTGTTATTTTGGTGTTATCATCATGCATGCATCATGCTAACAACTCTCACATAATAATTAATTGTAAATCATTTGTTTCCACTTATTTCAATGGATCTTTTCCATATGCAATCCAATTGCATATGGGTCCAATTAAATTGTGTTATCTTGTCAAGTAGTTTATTTTGATGCATCTATTAACATGACATGCATCATCCCATGTTTGTGCACCTATGCCATGTTATTTATTGTTTATCTTTCTGCATTGTTTGTTTGCTTCTTCTCGGATATGCGACGACGTTGAGACCGACGATCCTTACGACATCCACTCTAAGGAGTTAGCTCAGTACCAGGCTACTGGGTTTGCAGGCAAGTTATCACTCACATGAACCACTGTGTTCCTTTCAACCTTGGTTACCGATACTTTCCGTTGTTCTTTTCTGCTAGCCCTAGTAGTAGTTGTTTCTGTTACGAACCTATCACATGAATCCCTTAACCCTGATATTGCCTCACCACCACTCCTACAACCTTGTTGATTGAGCCAGTGTCTTACTAGCTTAGGTTGTTTTGCTCGAGTCTGTTACCCGTTACTTCCTGTTACTATTCCATTATGTTCTGGGGGCTCGATGTTTAATCAATCAATCATGCTAATGTTATTGTTAAATAATAATTTGATGATAAGGCACCGGCAGGAGGCCCTTTGTGGTTTTGAGGCCTGCTAGTGTCGACCCTAATAGGAAAAGGGTCTTGTCTACTAATCCATGATGAGCGCACTAACCGCATGTGGGAAGCGAGTATGGGCGCCCCCCTCAATTTGACTCGATTCGCATCTCGTCCAAATCGCCTCATTTAGTTCGGGTTTTCCATTTGCTGCATGCATGATCTTGCGAGCCCTTGGTACCCGGGTGGAACTTTCGTAGTCGGCATATAGGGGGACACGGTCTTAGAGTGCTATGAGGGCCCCTTTTCTTCGGGGCTTGATTAGCCGTGCGCCCAAGGTTCTTTGGGCTTGATGCGAAGAGTTGAGTTGTGTTGAGTGCCCCGCTTTGGTGGAAGGGCCTTTCTATCTGGCGGGTTATTCATGCGTGTACGACCAAATTGGTGCGACCCTGCAGGGATAATCTTCTCGAGAAGCCGTGTTTTCCGCGGTTATGGATTACTTGGTGAAAGTACTGGCTAACAAGTACTCAGGACAACTTAAACATAATGATCAAACATGTTACACCCAATGATTAATAACTTGACTAGTAATAGGTTGATGACACAATAACTTGATTCACCTTTAATACAAACTGTGTGAGTTATCCTCGGATTGCTTCTTTGGATAAGGGGCGAGATCCAGGATGGGTTTGTTTGAAGTTGTCTTTCAGTTGGTTACAATCCTCGATCTTATCTCCTTTCTGTTAGCCGGAAGTGGTAGAATCTCTGTAGTTGGTTAGTGCAGCCAGTTGCCGCATCTTTTATATCCCCTCTCTTCCGTCGAACCCAAAGCATCTGTGCTTGGTGTTGACGGGTTACACTTTGGTGAATTGTGAGTCTTGCTTGCCAG
Organism: Alopecurus myosuroides; assembly: GCA_028641055.1. Classification (NCBI taxonomy): domain Eukaryota; kingdom Viridiplantae; phylum Streptophyta; class Magnoliopsida; order Poales; family Poaceae; genus Alopecurus; species Alopecurus myosuroides. Next base: position 5,790 of record JAPCYS010002358.1, read on the forward strand.
TACGTTTATGTACTGACCCCTTTGGGGCTGTGGTTTCCGCAGACCTACGTTTTCGAGGATCTACATGGTGGCAACTACGTGGAGTATGACGAGACTGCTGACGAGTAGATAGCGGACCCGGGCAGGATCCGAGACTTCGTGGATGGGCTCCGTCTGTTTGTTTCCGGCCTCTTAGGCCTATTTGGTTCTTGTCTGTACTCAGACATGTTGAATGCTTCCGCTGTATTGTAATGATGTATTGTTGGGGCAGGTGCCCTCTGAATGATTGTATTTGCTATCTCTGCTCTAATGAGAGCCAATTTATTTCAATCTTTTGTGTCGTAGAGATATGTTGTGATTATCATTCGTTTAACGCTGTTGACGTACCATGTGTGATTGGTATGAAGTACGTCGACAGTAGTGCCTTTGATCTCTAGTGGATAGTTTACATCGACGATGGAATAGCAGGGCTTGTGTTGTCGCGCATAAGCGCAGGCCTACCAGGAAGCTGGGACGTGGGAGCAGTTATGCCCCATAATCCAAGCATCTGCTATCCAGTTCGTACGGTGAGTATCCCCTAGAAATCAGGGTGCGACACTCTTCCATATACATCAGTACATAAAATCCGCTATCATGTCTGCAAGAATTGCAATTGATTATAGTAGCGGCCCCCGCTGATCCTCTACACGGGCTGCCGGTCTGCCGCCGCCATCCCACAGGGTGGTTGGGCTCACGTACCTCGCCCCCACCTCGGGGTGCCATGTATGCGCACGCGCTGCCACTAGAAAATAGTAACATCATGTCATGGTATCAATAGTAACACGTGCTCACATCAGTAGTATCACCATATCAATAGTAACACGTGCTCACATCAATAGTAACAGCATATCAGCAGTAACATCATAGCATCAACAGACCTCCATCGACTCAGAAAGCAAACACAACCTAGTACACATGATTCTGAAAGTTAAAAAACAAACACAAACATAAATCTCGCTCCCACCGGCACTTCAAAGTTGTTCAACACACAAACACAAACAAACCTAGTACACTTAAAAGTTGTTCAACACACAAACACAAACAAACCTAGTACACTTAAAAGTTGTTCAACAGTTCAGAGCAACAAAGCCACCAGCCTACAGAGATCCAGGCAACAAAGCCGACAACAGAGCCAACAAGAGGTTCCCTGACCATGGTTCACTCTATCTCTGAGAATGTTTTGTGGAGGAATTTCTTCTTTTCAGCAAAGGTATGAAGAGTGTAAACCACATGCAGAGCCCAAGGTTTCTTGTGCAGTCCCTCTGAGTAATTCATAAGCACATCTTCAGGCTCACCGTTGCCCTTCATATAATTGATTGTATCAGTTATACGGCTGAACATATCACCGCTGAGGTTGGCCTCCTGTCTCTGCAGCTGCACTGACTGTTGACTTGCGGGAGCTTCCTTGGATGACTGTTGACTTGTGGAAGCTTCCTGGGATGCTGAAGTTTCCACGAATGCCTTCCTCTCCGATCCCTCAATTTCTGAAATTGTATCATGATTTGATCATCATGAATGCTTCTGAATATCTCTTTCTCGCAGTAGCACATCATAAAAATCATATGTAATTATTTCACTAAGAATCTTAACTGCATACACGTAAAAACCTGAACCTGCGTGCGGGATCAACAATGTGAACACATAACGTGTTGAAAAATCTTGTCCACTCCCGCCGTAATAACCTCAACCTACACCAATCCATCGCTATGATCGTTCCCCGAGGCATCCATCGACTATGTGCTCCCCCAAGCTGTATAAATGGGGCACCCCTGTGGAAGTCGTGGAGCCGGCGACGGAAGGCGGGGCTGGAGATAGTAGCCGGTGGCCGAGGCCGTGAATCTCGCAGCCCATCCTGCTGGGAAAATAGCAGGGCTGGACGCCATTATTTTCGTAGACTGGGGTAGGTTGAGGCTGCGGCGTGCACCCCAAAATGATCACGTGTCCGACAGGATGACTACTCGCCGCAGGGGAACATGGACCCGGAGAAATATGCCGCTAGCACCTCCACACCCTACGAATTCATGTCATCATAATCCGACAGAGAGATGTCTAATCTAAAGTCAATGCCCCGCCAGGTTCGGGAGTCCAGGACGGCGAGAGAGAAGGATGAGGTCATGGAGGGGATGAAACAGGAGATTCAGTCATTATCCCAGTCGTGGGGAAGCCTAGCATGGGGGGCGCCCTGTGGAAGTCATGGAGCCGGCGACGGAAGGCGGGGCTGGAGATGGGTGGCCCCAGTCATGATCACGTGTCCGACAGGGATGGGGACTCGCCGTAGGGGAACATGGACCCGGAGAAATGTGCCGCTAGCACCTCCACGCCCTACGAATTCATGTCATCATAATCCGACAAAGAGATGTCATCTAAAGTCAACGCCCCGCCAGGTTCGGGAGTCCGGGATGGCGAGAGAGAAGGATGAGGCCATGGAGGGGATGAAATGGGAGATTCAGTCTTCATCCCAGTTGTGGAGGAAGCCTAGCATGGGGGGGTGAACACGCTCTGGTTCTGGTACTTATCCATATCCATATGCATGCAAGAGATACATGTAATTATTTTCACTAAGAATCTTAACTGCATACACGTAAAAACCTGAACCTGCGTGCGGGATCAACAATGTGAACACGTAAAATTTTGTAAAATCTTCTCCACTCCCGCCGTAATAACCTCAACCTACACCAATCCATTGCTATGATCGTTCCCCGAGGCATCCATCGACTATGTGCTCCCCCAAGCTGTATATAACAGGGGGCACCCTGTGGAAGTCGTGGAGCCGGCGACGGAAGGCGGGGCTGGAGATAGTAGCAATGACCCTAAACCCCTAAACCCCTAAACCCTAGTAGTAGCAATGAGCTACCTAAGCCCGACCCAGAAGTGCGCATCCCAGTCGCTCGCGGCGACCGTGGGCGTGGAGCTCGCGCGGCTGGAGGGACGGCTCGCGCAGTGGGCTGACCCGGACGCGCGGTAGCGGCTCGCGGGGCTCGGCGAGGTGGCTGCGTCGCGGGTGCTGCGGACGATTGGCGAGTCCCGGGCACCCGTCAATGCCGACGAGCGCCGACATCCTCTGACGCAATTGGGGCTGGAAGCGCAGGCCATGCCGCCGACGGCGAGCCCGGGGCTGCCCCTGATTTGCGAGACGCTACGGCTGATCTCGGCTACCCAGAAAAAGAGGACACAATTAATTTCGGAGTTCCGACATGACCTTTCTGGAGGAATCAAGTGATTTTTTTGGCCTCCTCCAAATCAACTGAAATTTTGTACACGTGACCTCTTACACAAAAATAGAGAGAACGTGGAGGTTTTACATTTTTTTTGAATTATACATAAAACTAACCCATATACATAAAACTAACATATATACATAAAACTAACCCATATATATAAAACTAATATATATACATAAAACTAACCCATATACATAAAACTAACATAGACTTTTCCATGGTTCGGTCTTACATTAGTCTAATATAATTTACATTTTTTTGCTTTGGTTCTGGTTCTTGTGGGAACGAAGGATCTGATATAATCATGTTCATATTCCTTTTACTCAGATGGATCTATTTGCGTGCATGTTTCAATCTCGTAACAGTTTTGTTCTTGCGCCGAATCTGGTGCTCAATCCATGCCGAACTGGGAGGCTGGGAGAGCCAAGCGGGGAGTGTGCTGTGACTGCGAGCTTGCCTATTTTTTTTACGACCTGAGAGCTTGCCTGTCAGCCTTTGCGTACTGGAGACGAGAACATAACTCCTCTTTTTTTTTGCCGCTGTGGGCTTCCCCCCCCCCCCCCCCCCCGCTGGAATCGGAGACATTTTCTTCCCTGCTTCTTTTTGCCGTTCTGGGCTTGCCCTCCCGCCCGCCGATGGACCTGCTGTTGTTTTGTCCTTCTTCCCGTCTGCCCCCTTTTTGTCCGGCTTCCCGCCGGCCTGTCGCCCCCATCCATGGACCCGTCGCCCCATCCATGGAGGCGTCAAGCTAGTAGGGGTACCCCGGTACAACAGCAAAGACACCAGTACTTCTGACAGGAAAAAGGAAGACTAGGAAGCCGCGCCGTCACCGGGAGGTTTCGACCTGACGCCGGCAGAGCGGCACCAGGTGGAGGAGGTACAATACTCGTGGACAGCCACGACAACACAGGGTAGGTGGCCACAAATGCCAGATAGACATAATGAAAAGGAGCACAGTATCGATCCCTCATAGTGATGAGGAGAGCGCGGATCCTGTCAACCCCTTCCCCTCCCGTTGCCCCGGGTGTTCACTTTTGTTTTCATTTCTGTCGTTGTTTCTTCTGGTTTACTTCTTTTTTGTTGGGCAAGAGAGATGTACAGGCCCAGAGCAATTTCGTCTCCTGTGCGTACTGGAGACGAGAAGACGACGGAGGAGGCACGTGTGCCAAATACAACCGATTACTATATAACCTTGCTAGGCTACCCTCCTCGTTAGCCATCCGGGCGTGCATACGATTCTAGGCCATTTAATCGATTCTAGGCCATTGGATCGTGTGAACAGTGTTTGTTTTCACCCTTTTTCACTTCTTGCTTGCTTGAAAAGGAATCGCGAATGTAACCAAATTATTTCTCCCTGGTTAATATAAGCAAGTTAAAAATAATAACATTCAGTGTATGTTTCTTACCCTAGTGGTGCGTGCCTCCTCCTCCTGAGCCGCGCGTCCCCCTTCCGCCATTGCCCATTGACAGGTCCGTGCCGCCAGAAGTCGCCGATGCATAGTCACCTCCTATACAGCGGACTGGCTGAGAAGGAAAGAGATACTTTAGAGAGTGCGAAAAATGAAGTTGAAACATACATGCTGAAGGACTTAAGGAACTAGAGGATGCACTGGAGAAGGCGAACGCAAGAGGAAGGTTGTGGTTATTCGTGTTTTTATGGTTCATTTATTTGTGTTTCGCTGTGTTTGTTGGTTGTGCTATGGAAGCTGGGAAGAACGAAGCAGCATTGTCTTTGGCTTTTCCACAATCAAAATTCTGTGTTTTTACAACTAGACTCTCCTGCGCTTCCTTCTGCCTTCATGACTGTTGTCGGCAGAATCTTTCTGCGCCGGGCACGGCCATGCAATGCCTTCGATTATGCGGTGCACTGCCTTCGATTCAGTGTTGCACTGCCTTTGGTGAACTAGCTCAGCCAGGAACTGGCGGCGGCAGACCAGCAGCCCGTGAAGAGGATCAGCTGGGACCGCAACTACATCTACCAGCGGCACTCTACTCCAGGATGGCGAGCTCCTGGCAGAGGTAGTTCACCGCAGCTGATGCGGTTCTTTTCTCATTGAGCACTTCCAATAAAAGAAAATGAGGGGAAACCCCCAAAGCAGAGCATGTGAGCAATGCGAGGTGATACCCCCAAGGTTCAGTTCCGACATCGCAAGGTCATCAGCAGTTGGGGAATCGAAGAGCGGAGCACTCACCACCGACAAAAACCCCAAAAGCGAGCAGCTTTTCTTGTGTGCGATATGGTTCCCTACGATGACATCGAGTCTTGGCTCTAGTATGCCGCCTCCTGCAAGGTGCAGGTGCTTCGAGTTGAGGTGCCTCACGATTGGGGCGATGCACCTCATGCACGCTTATCCAGGAAAAGTGTCATCTCTGAGCACTTGACAAGCAATATCGGTTAGTTTTATGTATATAGGTTAGTTTTATATATGTATGTTAGTTTTATATATACGGGTTAGTTTTATATAGACGGGTTAGTTTTATGTATATATGTTAGTTTTATATATATAGGTTAGTTCTATGTATATCGGTTAGTTTTATGTATATGGGTTAGTTTTATCTCGGATCGGTAGTAATGTGCATCAGAACTCATAATTGGAATGCCGAAGGCCATCCTGCTCTGATTCCACTTCCACGGGAGGGGCGCAGAAAGATTCTGCCATAAAGGTTCTATCGGAAATCCTGAATTAATTGTGTCCTACACCGAAGGCAGTGCAACACTGAATCGAAGCCAGTGCACCGCATAATCGAAGGCATTGCATATTCAGGATTAATTCACATCGGGCATTATGAGAGTAACATAAATTCAAAAAAATCTAAAAAATGTAAAACCTTCATATTCTCTCCACTCTTGTGTAAGAGATTATGTGTACAAAAATTTGAGTTGATTTAGAGGAGATCAAAAAATCACTTGCTTACAAAAACTGGTTTAAGTAGGACCAAACGGTCCGTTTGTAAATTTGTGATTCAACCTTCTTAAAATTAGCCCAAATTTGTTTTACATGGTGGCATGTAGGTCAAACAAAGGATTACAAAACAATTTTCAAGAAATGTGATCAGGACTGGGGCGGAGGAGGGAAATAACGTTGTGGAGATTGACTGTAACATGCGTATGAATTCAGCTCCCCTTGCACATAGTTCATGGGCACGAACCCGCCGGCTGTGATACCGCTGCAGGCTCTCGTATGTGCTGCGGTGAACTACCTCCGCCAGGAGCTCGCCATCCTGGAGTAGAGTTCCTGGCCGAGGTAGTTCACCGCCTGTGCGGCGAACTCCCTCGGGATGCCGTGCTTCTCGCAGAGGGCGTCGACCTCGACCTTGGTGCAGAGGACGAGGTGAAGCGCTCGGCGGGGGACCTCGAGAGGGGATCGCTATTACATTGGTCGCGTTGAACAGAACCCACTGGCCAAGGACATGCACCAGGCGGTGAACTAGCTCAGCCAGGAACTGGCGGCGGCAGACCAACAGCCCGTGCAGAGGATCAGCTGGGACCACAACTACATCTACCAGCGGCGCTCTACTCCAGGACGGCGAGCTCCTGGCGGAGGTAGTTCACCGCAGCTGATGCAGTTCTTTTCTCATTGAGCACTTCCAATTGTTTGTTAGCTTCTTCAATTTTCTCAACATATTGGTTCATCCCAATGATGTCTTCTAGATGTTCCAGAAAACCCTCGCAACACGCATACGACACCCCGCGGTGATCTGGGTCGGCGCGATGCCCAAGTGGGAGAGCGCATCGCAGAAGAAGGCAATTGGGAGAAACGAACCCGCCGGCTGTGATACCGCTGCAGGCTCTCGCACGTGCTGCGGTGAACTACCTCCGCCAGGAGCTCGCCGTCCTGGAGTAGAGTTCCTGGCCGAGGTAGTTCACCGCCTGTGCGGCGAACTCCCTCGGGATGTCGTGCTTCTCGCAGAGGGCGTCGACCTCGACCTTGGTGCAGAGGGACGAGGTGAAGCCCTCGGCGGGGGACCTCGAGAGGGGATCGCTATTACATTGGTCGCGTTGAACAGAACCCGCTGGCCGAGGACAAGGAAAAGTGTCATCTCTGAGCACTTGACAAGCAATATCGGTTAGGGGGAATCGAAGAGCGGAGCACTCACCACCGACAAAAACCCCCAAAAGGGAGCAGCTTTTCTTTTCTTGGCGAGGAGGAGGCAGTGGAGCCGCGACAGCTGGGGTTTTGAATGCTGGTCTGGTTCCCTCTGCTGGCCACGCAGGCTAGGGCGCAGCAGATAAATTCAAAAAAATCTAAAAAATGTAAAACCTTCATATTCTCTCCACTCTTGTGTAAGAGATTATGTGTACAAAATTTGAGTTGATTTAGAGGAGATCAAAAAAATCACTTGCTTACAAAAACTGGTTTAAGTAGGACCAAACGGTCCGTTTGTAAATTTGTGATTTTCTCAACCTTCTTAAAATTAGCCCAAATTTGTTTTACATGGTGGCATGTAGGTCAAACAAAGGATTACAAAACAATTTTCAAGAAATGTGATCAGGACTGGGGCGGAGGAGGGAAATAACGTTGTGGAGATTGACTGTAACATGCGTATGAATTCAGCTCCCCTGCACATAGTTCATGGGCATGAACCCGCCGGCTGTGGCAGCGCTGCAGGCTCTCGTATGTGCTGCGGTGAACTACCTCCGCCAGGAGCTCGCCATCCTGGAGTAGAGTTCCTGGCCGAGGTAGTTCACCGCCTGTGCGGCGAACTCCCTCGGGATGCCGTGCTTCTCGCAGAGGGCGTCGACCTCGACCTTGGTGCAGAGGGACGAGGTGAAGCGCTCGGCGGGGGACCTCGAGAGGGGATCGCTATTACATTGGTCGCGTTGAACAGAACCCGCTGGCCGAGGACATGCACCAGGCGGTGAACTAGCTCAGCCAGGAACTGGCGGCGGCAGACCAGCAGCCCGTGCAGAGGATCAGCTGGGACCACAACTACATCTACCAGCGGCGCTCTACTCCAGGACGGCGAGCTCCTGGCGGAGGTAGTTCACCGCAGCTGATGCAGTTCTTTTCTCATTGAGCACTTCCAATTGTTTGTTAGCTTCTTCAATTTTCTCAACATATTGGTTCATCCCAATGATGTCTTCTAGATGTTCTAGAAAACCCTCGCAACACGCATACGACACCCGCGGTGATCTGGGTCGGCGCGATGCCCAAGTGGGAGAGCGCATCGCAGAAGAAGGCGATTGGGAGAAACGAACCCGCCGGTTGTGATACCGCTGCAGGCTCTCGCACGTGCTGCGGTGAACTACCTCCGCCAGGAGCTCGCTGTCCTGGAGTAGAGTTCCTGGCCGAGGTAGTTCACCGCCTGTGCGGCGAACTCCCTCGGGATGTCGTGCTTCTCGCAGAGGGCGTCGACCTCGACCTTGGTGCAGAGGGACGAGGTGAAGCCCTCGGCGGGGGACCTCGAGAGGGGGTCGCTATTACATTGGTCACGTTAAACAGAACCCGCTGGCCGAGGGCATGCACCAGGCGGTGAACTAGCTCAGCCAGGAACTGGCGGCGGCAGACCAGTAGCCCGTGCAGAGGATCAGCTGGGACCGCAACTAATCTACCAGCGCGGCGCTCTACTCCAGGACGGCAAGATCCTGGCGGAGGTAGTTCACCACAGCTGATGCGGTTCTTTTCTCATTGAGCACTTTCAATTGTTTGTTAGCTTCTTCAATTTTCTCAACATATTGGTTCATCCCAATGATGTCTTCTAGATGTTCTAGAAAACCCTCGCAACACGCCTACGACACTCCGCGGTGATGGGTCGGCGCAATGCCCAAGTGGGAGAGCGCATCGCAGAAGAAGGCGATTGGGAGAAGTAGGAGGTGTCGCGGTACGAGGGTGGGATGGCAGCGGAAGACCGGCATCACGTCCAGAGGATCAGCCGGGACCGCTACTGATCAGTCGGGACCGCTGCCATCATATCCGGTGGCCGCAATACCTCTAGCTTTACACCTCTAGCTTTACAGACGAAGATTTCTGCTGATCATTCCCCAAAATGGGGGCCGGATCGCTCAGACCCCGTACATCTCCCTTCCCCGATTCCAATTCGCCAGGCTCAACTCGCCGGTAGCTGTAGCAGCATTGCATCGAGCTTTGTGAGCGTGACCTCTAGTTCGGCTTTGACCTCGGCGTCCTCACTCTCGCGCGCGCTCGCTGCCTCGAGATCGGCGAGCGCGGTCAAGGTTGTCGCCCGTTGCGCCTGATCATCAGGCCTTGCTATAATTAATCGATCCGTAGCTGTAGTGCCTTGTACTTCTCCAGCATTGCATCGTGCACTGTGAGCGCGACCTCTAGTTTGGCTTTGACCTCGGCGTCCTCACTCTCGCGCGCGCTCGCTGCCTCGAGATCGGCGAGTGCGGCGCTGCCTGCAGATGCTGCAGCATCGCTGCAAACTTGGGTTTTTTTTAGAGAAAGGCTTGCCCTTCTTCAGCTGCCCCTGCAGCAACCTTTTTCACACATCATCAACTGAGGCGATTGGGGGAAGTAGGAGGTGTCACCGGTACTGCTTCCATCCCTGGCAAGGAAATTTCAGGTGGAAAGCGCCATCGTCGGCGGGCGGAGGAGGGAAATAAAGGTGAAGAGATGACTGTTTTGCTGTTAGATGACTGTTGTCAGATGACTTTTCTGAAGGTGTGATTCCATACCTTTTTGCACTTCCTTATGTCAACCTTTCTACGCTTCCTTCGAGATTCAAGCGTGTCGGCGTATTGTGTGTTGTTAGATGACTTTTTTGAAGTTGTGATTCCATCAAACTTTCTGCGCTTCCTTCTGCCTTCATGACTGTTGTCCGTGGCGAGCAGAACCCACTGGCCAGGGCAAAGACGAGCATCACAGCTCTGCTGGTGGAAGTGCAGAGGCAAGGGTTTTTCCCCATTTTAAAAAAAGTGTCGGTGCGACTCGAATCAATGAGCATCCTGGGAGCGGGGTGGTCAGTGTTTTGAACTCGTGCCATGTGATCAATGAGGTTGTTTTTTATGCATTTTTTGAGCACACGAAACTCTAGATACTTCCACACAAATAAAAGAAAATGAGGGGAAACCCCCAAAGCAGAGCATGCGAGCAATGCGAGGGGATACCCCCAAGGTCCAGTTCCGACATCGCAAGGTCATCAGCAGTTGTAAGTCAGCAATGATAGTTTGGTAGTGCATGTCCCTGGATAGAGCTCCTGGCCGAGGTAGTTCACCGCCTACGGTGCACTGCCTTAAACCCTAATCTCTGACACAAGGAACTGACTAATCTGTGAGCCAGGACAATAGAAAACAAAAAGAAAAAAGAATGAGGGAACGTGCGGCGGACTATGCTATGCGTAGTCGCGCTTACTGCCTGGCGTCAATGCCGCCTGGGAAGTCAGAAACATAAACCCATTTTGAGGTGGCGGGAAGTGGCGCGAGAACCAGCCTAGCAGGGAGGAGTTAGTGGCAGGAGGTGTCTGTGACTAGTTCCAAAGTACCATCTCGTCTCTCCCTGGGCAACGCAAGGTCGACGAGCACTGCAGAAAGCACGACATTTCGGAGGCCAACACCGCGCGACCTGCCGGCTACCAGCGTGTTTGCACGTCGCTTCCAGAGGGGGATGTATGCCAGCACACCAGCACCATCTCTCACATAATCTTTTAGGTCAATGTGACCAATTTCCGGGAAATTGCCAAGACAACTGGGAAGATGGTTAGTAAGCTTCAGGGTTCCAAGGTGGCAGCTGATCCTCTGCACGGGCTGCCGATGTGCTGTCACCAGTTCCCGGCTGAGCTAGTTCACCGCCTGATGCATGTCCTCGGCTAGTTCTCGCACCGTTGACGGAGAGCGAGGTCTGCGCTTGTTACAGTCCCCGGCTGAAGCGGTATGAATGCCTTGCAGTTGCTGCAGCATCGCTGCAAACTGGGTTTTTTAGAGAAAGGCTTACCCTTCTTCAGCTGCCCCTGCGAGCAGCAACCTTTTTTCACAGATCATCAACTGAGGCGATTGGGGGAAGTAGGAGGTGTCATCGGTACGAGGGCGGGATGGCGGCGACAGACCGACAGCACGTTCAGAGGATCGGCCATGACCGCTACACAAAATATAGAGATAATTTGAACGTTGGCTGGGAAATGCACGAAATCTTCCAAGGTGGCAGCTTTCATGCAGGAGAGTCTAGTTGTAAAAAACACAGAATTTGATTGTGGGAAAGCCAAAGACAATGCTGCTTCCATCCCTGGCGAGGAAATTGTTCAGGAGGAAAGCGCCATCGTCGGTGGGCGGAGGAGGGAAATAACGGTTGTGGAGATTGACTGCAACATGCTTGCATATCCCAGGGGCATGCTAAACCTGCTCTTGGCCGAGGTAGTTCACCGCCTGGTGCATGTCCTCGGCCAGCTGATGACCTTGCGATGTCGGAACTGAACCTTGGGGGTTTTCTGTCAGAGATTAGGGTTTTAAGGCAGTGCGACACTGAATCGAAGGCAGTGCACCGTAGGTGGTGAACTACCTCGGCCAGGAGCTCTATCTAGGGACGTGCACTACCAACCTATCATTGCTGAGTTACAATGCTGAGGATGGTTCTGCTCGCACAGCCGCTCTCGGAGAAGTGCACGTCCTGGAGTAGAGCTCCTGGCCGAGGTAGTTCACGGCAGCTCGTGCAGAGGATCAGGCGGGACCGCTACTACATTGACCGCGTCGAACAGAACCGCTGGCCGAGAACATGCACCATGCGGTGAACTACCTCGGCCAGAAGCTCTACTCCAGGACGGTGCTGCTCGCGTAGCGCTCTCGGGAGAAGTGCCGTCCGTATAGTAGAGCTCCTGGCCGAGGTAGTTCACCGCAGCTATTCACCACAGCTGATGCGGTTCTTTTCTCATTGAGCACTTCCAATTGTTTGTTAGCTTCTTCAATTTTCTCAACATATTGGTTCATCCCAATGATGTCTTCTAGATGTTCTAGAAAACCCTCGCAACACGCATACGACACCCCGCGGTGATCTGGGTCGGCGCGATGCCCAAGTAGGAGAGTGCATCGCAGAAGAAGGCGATTGGGAGAAGTAGGAGGTGTCGCCGGTACGAGGGTGGGATGGCAGCGGAAGACCGGCATCACGTCCAGAGGATCAGCCGGGACCGCTACTGATCAGTCGGGACCGCTGCCATCGTATCCGCTGGCGCAGCTGCTGTCGTTCTTGCCTTCGCAGGAGGCAGTGTAGACCTGCGTGCTGGTTAAATGCTGGTGCCACATCTGGAAGTCCGTCCCATCCCTGCGCATCTTCGACGACAAGTTCAAGACCGAGGAGCAGAAAACAACCTCATTTGAAACACTGACCACCCTGCTCCCAGGATGCTCATTGATTCGACTCGCATCAAAACTTTTTCAAAATGGGGAAAAACCCTTGCGTCTGCACTCCCACCAGCAGAGCTGTGATGCTCGTGTTTGCCCTGGCCAGTGAGTTCTGCTCACCACGGACAACAGTCATGAAGGAAGAAGGAAGCGCATAAAGTTTGATGGAATCACAACTTCAAAAAAGTCATCTAACAACACACAGAATGCCGACACGCTTGAATCTCGAAGGAAGGAACCCCCAAAAGCGAGCAGCTTTTCTTTTCATGGCGAGGAGGAGGTAGTGGAGCATCGACAGCTGGGGTTTTGAATGCTGGTCTGGTTCCCTCTGCTGGCCACGCAGGCCAGGGCACAGCAGAAAGCGGACACTGATAGTTGGTGGACTGTTCCATTTCTTTTAACTGACTGTTGGGGGGGGGGGGGAATCGAAGAGCGGAGCACTCACCACCGACAAAAACCCCCAAAAGCGAGCAGCTTTTCTTGTGTGCGATATGGTTCCCTACGATGACATCGAGTCTTGGCTCTAGTATGCCGCCTCCTGCAAGGTGCAGGTGCTTCGAGTTGAGGTGCCTCACGATTGGGGCGATGCACCTCATGCACGCTTATCCAGGAAAAGTGTCATCTCTGAGCACTTGACAAGCAATATCGGTTAGGGGGAATCGAAGAGCGGAGCACTCACCACCGACAAAAACCCCCAAAAGCGAGCAGCTGTTCTTTTCTTGGCGAGGAGGAGGCAGTGGAGCCGCGACAGCTGGGGTTTTGAATGCTGGTCTGGTTCCCTCTGCTGGCCACGCAGGCCAGGGCGCAGCAGAGAGCGGACACTGATAGTTGGTGGACCGTTCCATTTCTTTTAACTGACTGTTGGGGGGAATGCAGTTGCTGCAGCATCGCTGCAAACTGGGTTTTTTCAGAGAAAGGCTTACCCTTCTTCAGCTGCCCCTGCGAGCAGCAACCTTTTTCACAGATCATCAACTGAGGCGATTGGGGGAAGTAGGAGGTGTCACCGGTACGAGGGCGGGATGGCGGCGACAGACCGACAACATGTTCAGAGGATCAGCCATGACCGCTACAGAAATATAGAGATAATTTGAACGTTGGCTGGGAAATGCACGAAAGCTTCCAAGGTGGCAGCTTTCATGCAGGAGAGTCTAGTTGTAAAAACACAGAATTTTGATTGTGGAAAAGCCAAAGACAATGCTGCTTCCATCCCTGGCGAGGAAATTGTTCAGGAGGAAAGCGCCATCGTCGGTGGGCGGAGGGGGAAATAACGGTGTGGAGATTGACTGCAACATGCTTGCATATCTCCGACGTCAAACTCCCCCGGAACCCAGGGCATGCTAAACCTGCTCTTGGCCGAGGTAGTTCACCGCCTGGTGCATGTCCTCGGCCAGCTGATGACCTTGCGATGTCGGAACTGAACCTTGGGGGTTTTCTGTCAGAGATTAGGGTTTAAGGCAGTGCGACACTGAATCGAAGGCAGTGCACCGTAGGTGGTGAACTACCTCGGCCAGGAGCTCTATCCAGGGACGTGCACTACCAACCTATCATTGCTGAGTTACAACTACTGAGGATGGTTCTGCTCGCACAGCCGCTCTCGGGAGAAGTGCACGTCCCTGGAGTAGAGCTCCTGGCCGAGGTAGTTCACGGCAGCTCGTGCAGAGGATCAGGCGGGACCGCTACTACATTGGCCGCGTCGAACAGAACCCGCTGGCCGAGAACATGCACCATGCGGTGAACTACCTCGGCCAGAAGCTCTACTCTAGGACGGTTCTGCTCGCGCAGGTAGTCGCGCTTACCGCCTGGCGTCAATGCCGCCTGGGAAGTCAGAAACAGAAACCCATTTTGAGGTGGCGGGAAGTGGCGCGAGAACCAGCCTAGCAGGGAGGAGTTAGTGGCAGGAGGTGTCTGTGACTAGTTCCAAAGTACCATCTCGTCTCTCCCTGGGCAACGCAAGGTCGACGAGCACTGCAGAAAGCACGACATTTCGGAGGCCAACACCGCGCGACCTGCCGGCTACCAGCGTGTTTGCACGTCGCTTCCAGAGGGGGATGTATGTCAGCACACCAGCACCATCTCTCACATAATCTTTTGGGTCAGTGTGACCAATTTCCGGGAAATTGCCAAGACAACTGGGAAGATGGTCAGTAAGCTTCAGGGTTCCAAGGTGGCAGCTGATCCTCTGCACGGGCTGCCGATGTGCTGTCACCAGTTCCCGGCTGAGCTAGTTCACCGCCTGATGCATGTCCTCGGTAGTTCTCGCACGTTGACGGAGAGCGAGGTCTGCGCTTGTTACAGTCCCCTTGAAGCGGTATGAAACTGCCCTGCATGCAGCATCTGCAAACTGCTGCCCTGACCTTTTTCACAATCA
>JAPCYS010000611.1:0-20475 GCA_028641055.1 Alopecurus myosuroides
TTGGTCTTGCTCTTGAAATAAACAAGAGTTACAATAAAAACCTCTCCAGAAAATAATACCGTCTTCGTTATCTAACATCGTAAAATAAAAAGGAAAACACCAACCAGAACCAAACAAAGGCAAGAACTTGACAAAAAGTAAGCATAAAACAAGCAATTCATCAAACAAAATACACTCAAATACAAAAGCACTAGGGTACACGCCAACAAGCAAAACATGCACAAACAACACACATGAATAACACTAGAATGGATACTATGGACCCTCAACCAAAATGGCATGAGTCCAGTGGGTGTGCCACTCTCATATCATTCCCAAATAAGGTTAAATGAATCTATGTTAATTCATGAGGATGAAGGAAATATCAAGAAAACAAACTAGAAACAACTACACATGCACAGTAAAATAATAACAAGCAATACTACAAGCCAATAGTAACATGCTTTTCTAAACATGGAGAAATAATACAACCAGTGGCTAAGCAACCTAATAACAGAGACATATCCATACTACACATTCCATAGAATCACTCAGTACATGAAAATTATCATGGAGCAAAACATCTACTAAAACTAGAGATGGAAAAAAGGGCTATTTAGACATGCATGCAAACTTAATCATAATAGATCATCAATCAAGACTTATTCTAACATGCTAGATCTGTCATGTAGTATTGAAATAAACAGATAAAACAACACCTAGGCATGCTAGTAATATCAAAATAACAACCTAAAAAATTTATCAAAGTCAATCATACAAATAACAATTATGGCAGAAAACTCCTAAAACTAGTATTGCATGCCTAAATGATCTAGAGCCAAATCAATCATGCAAGTAAGGATAAGATGTGATAATATCAGTTGCTGTTCTATTACAATCAATACTAAAACAATCACTCAAAATAGTTTACTAACATGATAATAACAAGAATAATTCCTAATTGCTAGCAAACACTATAAGAGAAGAAAACTACTAGCAAACATGGTTCTTCACACCCACTTTCCTAACATGGTACTGACACTCAAGGCACATCACAATAATTGATTAACAACATACACATGCTAGGAATCACATTTATAACAATAACATTATGACACAATAATCAATAGAGACATAATAATAAAAGGCAGAATATGGCTAAACACTAGATAAATCACCAAGTCTATTCTATAACTCCTAAAATCATGAAAACCAACGATTAGGTGATCCTAGTCACTCACAAACCAACACAATTGGATTCACATAAAAAATCATCACCAAATAAATTAAATAAATAACAGAAGTGCTCTCTGGCATAAAACAAACATGCATGGCATTTTCACCCTACAACTAAAGTCAATACAAGGTTAATTTCTACAGATAGGTACTACAGAGGGCTTTCCAAAACATTTTTCTTTAAATTATTTGGACACTTAAAACTCAAGTTATTAATTAAATGATGAAATGGCGTACTTCTACCATTTATTCAATTTCTTCTTAAATATACCACAAAATACATATCTACAAGTTGGAGGTGGTTAAGAAAATGTATCTATCACTATGATTTTTGGTGTGGACAAAGAATCATCTTAACAATTTTAATTAGATTAAAAGTGATCAGCCACAAACAGATCTACAAGGAAAAGAAAAACAACCTGCAGGAAAAATGTTATCGGGCCAGATCTCAAGCATAGATGGGTTATGGGAAACATATCGTGCCGGAAAGGAAACCCCGCTGCGATGGGACGGCCCACGCGCTTCTCCCGCGCCAGAGGAGAGTCAAACTCCCGACGGGCTGGCCCACCCGTCAGCGAGTGCTTAACAGAGGAGCGGCTAGACGTCGTTGGATTTAGATCCAACGCATAGTTTGATGCCTCGTAGGAGCCCAACACCGATGAACAAAAACCAGCGGGGCCAAACGTAACCATGGTGGCCCGAAACGGCTGCTCGCCGGAGAAATCGCTGCTGGACGCAGAGGCGCCTGCCTAGCCATGCAGTCGTGTCGAGGAGGACTAAGGGGACGATGCGGTTCTGATGCCCTCATCAACAGCTGCAGGAAAGGACCGGAGCAAGGTCTCCACCGGGTCGTGGCGGCCGGCGGCCTAGGTCGTCGATGGCGGCTCCCCTACAACAGATGGAAGAAGTATTTAGAGGGAGCACGGTCAGAGAGATGTCACGGGAGGGAGATTGGAGAAGTTGGCATGGTCTGGGATGACCTGTAGCGGCGACTTGAGGAGGCGCTTGCCGACGGTAGAGACGAGGTCGATTCTGTCGATTAGGATGGTAAAGGAGAGGGATTTTGTCGTGGTGGTATCACGGCAGATGCCATGGGATGGCTAAAGTTGGGCCGATGGACGCTGGAGGTGCTCGGGGAGGGATCACACGGCGAGTAGCCGCATGGGATGGATCACAAACACTGCAAACACCAAGATCTTACCCAGGTTCAGGGCCCTCGTGTGGAGGTAACACCCCTACTCCTGCCTCTCTCTTTATATGTGTGTTACCGAGTAGCCACAGTACAATCAGGCCTTCAGCCGAGTAGCCACTCTTCTCTCTAGTTCTTTCTGTGAGTAGTGAAGCGATCCAGAGTGTCGACCCTCGCACAGGAGGAGGCAGGGCACCTTATATACTGGTGCCCAGCCGAATAGAAAACAACTATAAGGTACATCGAGATGTGACACGAGCCCTGCTGAACCGTGCACGCCTCCGGGTTGTTGCTGACACTCGCCCCGTAAGTCGTTGCGCCGTTCGGAGATGGGACATGTCCACCCTTGTCAGTGAGATAGGGTAGGCCCCTAGCCTTGTCCTGTCCCCTCTGTCAGTGACAGGACTAGACAGGCGCCTATCGCACTGTAGCCACGCCGTGGTGCGGATAGTCACGTACTCCGTAAGTTGAACCGCACGTTGTACTGACACAGGATACGCGGGATCCTGTGTCAGAACGGCTCCATTGACTTCTGGTCCGAGTAGAAATCCATTTCCTCTACCCGGACAACTTCCTCTACTCGGAAGAATACAACTTCCTTGATTCTTCCTTCTGGCCATTGGTAGGTACGACCGAATAGCTGCCCACCGGGTAGCGGGTACCGGGTAGCCAGCCAACTTGGTAAAACTGCTCTTCTGATCTTGCCTTTAGCACTTGCCTTACCCCTACTCGGGGGTAACCCCTCGACATTAGTCCCCGAAGCTGGTAGAGTCCTGCGAACTTGTTCACTGGGCCCTTCCAGCTTAAGAACAAATCTTGTCTTCGAATTGTAAGATGCCGAGTAGTACCTCCGAGTAGCCCTTATCCTTGGCTTGAATCTCTTCTTCTCCGAGTAGCACCATTTCTCTTCTCTGATGCCGAGTAAAAAGACTTAGCGAAATCCTCGAAACACAATCCCGCCTCAATCGGTGCGAATCCACCTCTACGTGTCGCAACGGGGCACGTGTCGTACCCCTGTCACTCCGACGCCTTGGTGCCTGGGCGGCGGCAGGCCACGCGCCCATAACTGCGGCCAGGGCCCACCAGCCCGTTATGTCACTTCAACCGCAGTAAATCGCCCACGATCTCGACATGGGATTAACTGCGCCCGTTACGCGCGCAACACGCGCTGTGTGCGTTTCTAATCGGTTCTCTTCCCACGTCGCACGATCTCTCTGCAGGATTGATCCCACTAACTCCGCTCGTAATGGCAACTCGAGGGGAGAGATAAATACCCCCTCGATTCCCTCTTCTTCTCTTTCCTGCTCATTTCAATCCCCCGCCTCTTCGCTTCTCCGCCGCCACCGATCGCTCCGCCCACGCAACCGCTTGCTGCGCCGCCGCTCCACGCACCGCCGGAGAGAGAGACATAGAAATCCAGATCCCGATTCACATCTCCCACCAACCTCCTCGCTTGCATGGCTCGCGGAGAGGATGACTCTACCGCCCGCTCCGGGTGGGAGGGCTCTGATGTCACGGCGGAGGACTGCCAATGGATACTCAATACCCGCCGTGTCCCTCCCGGCGTGCAGTGCCGGCAGCCGGACAACGAAATCATCCCCACGCCGCAGAAGGACGAGTTCGTCGTCTTCCTCGCGCATTTCAAGCGTGGATTCGGCCTGCCCGTCTCCGACTTCTTCAAGGAGATCCTCAACAACTTCGGGTTGCAGCCACATCATCTCCCCCAACGCCATGGTGATGCTCGCCTTCCACGCCGTGGTCTGCGAGGCGTTCCTCGGCGTGTACCCAACTATTCATAGTTGGGCGCGCTACTTCTTCTTCCGGAAGTAGAGCATCCCCAACCCGGGGAACACGGAGAGCGCTCGCGCCATGACGATGACGGGGAGCGCCATGATGCTCCAGCGCTCCACGGGTAGCCACCCGCGCGTCAAGGGGTTGGAGACGGTGCGCAAGTGGCAGCGCTCCTTCCTCTACGTCAAGAACGTCCCCACCGAAGAAGGAGGGCCAATCCAGGAACGGATAAGGCTCCCCAGGTGGAAGAATGCGAGGCCGACCCAGCAGAACTGGGGCTACAACCCGAAGAACAAGATCGAAGACCTTGTTCAACTCGAGTCGCGCCTCGCCGAGTTGAAGGAAGAGGGATTCCGCCGCGACGATCCCCTCGTGTGCTGGATCTCGCGCCGGGTGCTCCCGCTTCAGCGCCGCTCCCACAAAATGTGCTACACGGGAGGGCCTCGGGAATGCACGAGGACCACCACATTCGAGTTGAGCACCGCAGACGTCACCATCTGGGCGAGATCCATCGCGCAGACGACCCTCTCCGACACCTGGCAGTATGGCTTCGTGCCGTATAGCCGTGCGAAGCCAATCGAACAGGTGAGACTTCTGTGCTTCATCTTTGCACTATGATACCGAGTAGAGCGTCCTAGATACTCTGGTAGGCTTCATATGCTTTGTGTTTGCATGCCCTGCCGAGTAAAAACTCTTAGCTGAATACGCTTTATGCTTGTGCGCTATTCCGAGTAGAATAACTAAAACGAATATGTTTTGTGTTTGCATGTCTTTTCGGGTAGAATTCCTTAGCCTTATATGCTTTGTGTTTGCATGCCTCCCCGGGTAAAAAAACTCCTTAGGCTTATATGCTTTGTGTTTGCATGCCTCATCGGGTAGAAATCCTTAGGCTTATATGCTTTGTGTTTGCATGCCTCACCGGGTAGAACTCCTTAGGCTTATATGCTTTGTGTTTGCATGCCTCACCGGGTAGAAATCCTTAGGCTTATATGCTTTATGTTTGCATGCCTCGCCGGGTAGAACTTCCTTAGTTCAGAACTCAACTCATTCGTGCCATTTGCTTGTCTTTCCAGCATCTCGATCGCCAGGCTGAGGAGGATGAAGAGCGCTTCGAGGCCAACTGGAGCAGCGACAGAGAAGAGGATGACGAAACCGCCTACGATACTCAGGACACCCTCTGCATCCCCCACGCCGAGCAGCCGGGTAAGCATCAAGTCGACGCGTCCATTCGGGACTGGTCCGAGGATGACGAAGGTGACCAAGTTTGCCTCCTTGAGCGCGAATAACGCAATCCAATTCCCTTTTCCATTTCTCATTTCTTTCTTCTTTCCTACTCTGCAGACGATGCTGAGCATGAGGATGACGATGAGACCGAGGATCCCATCGACGTCCAGCCCATCTCTGTGGCCGCTCCCACTACACGGAAACGGACGGGCAGCGGTGCCCAAGAACCCACAGCCAAGAAGCCCAAGAAGATCGAGAAGAAGAAGACCACCACCGCCAGAAAGCAACTCCCCACCCGCAAGGGGTAAGTAACCTTCATCCAAGTTGCATTCCGCTACTGCTTCTCGTTGTTCTCTTCCCCTTTTCTGTTTCTGAACCTCCTTTTTCTTCCAGCGACCCTCTGGATGCTGCCGCAGCCGCAGCCCCCACAAGCTCCAAGTGGAAGTCCGTCATTGACGTTGAGAAACTCGTCTACCTCTCCGAGGAGGAAGACGAGAGCCTGTAGCAGGATAGGGCGTGTGCGCCTTCTCCTGTGAAGATGGAAGAAGAGGACACCGGCGCCGAGAACACTGGCGCTGGTGACCAAGACGAGAACATGGAGCAGCATGCCTACGCGGACCAGGGCGCGCAGGATGCTGCTCATGATGAAACACCACCTTCTCCCCCAGCTGCCTCAGCTGGGGAGAACATCGAGCAAGAAGCCGAGCACCAAGACCTTGCCGCCCTTGAGCGGCAAGATGCGAACCCCGAGCAGCAGGCAGATGAAGCTGCCGTTCAAGATGACCCCGCGGCCACGCCGCGGGTAGAAGAAACAGAAGACATTAATCCGGATCCCGCTGCCGAGCAGCGGGTTGAGGAGACGGTGGTGGAGCCCGTGCTCCAGAGCCAGGCGCAGCCAGACACTGCGCAGGGTAGCCGGCCTCCTGTGCCGCCTACCCAGCAGGTTACTCCGCCAACTGCGCCGAGCCCTCCACCAACCAAAAGTACCACCAAGACTGCGCCAAACCTTCCGCCTAAGCCAAGTGCCAAGAAGACTGCGTCCCCGCAGCAGCAGCCTCCTACCTCACGCCAAGTGCTTCCGTCCGCTTCTCGGACGGACACCGCCGGCAAGAAAGTCATCAAAACTGAAGCCACAGCTGTTCGCAGGAATCCACCGCGCCAGGCTGCGCAGGATTCAGCGCTGATGCCGCCGCCCAAGTCAAGCGGAAAGGCAGCTGCGAAGAGCACGCAGCTTACAATTGGCGCTGCTGGTGGATCAGCTGGCGAAGCGTCAAGTGCTGCTCGGGCACCAGGCGTCTGGCCATCATACATACCATCTTCGTCCAGGCAATACGGCATCACCTTGACCAAAGGCGATCATCGCATCTCTGCCCTAAAGGCCGGCCCAGCCCAGGCAGTGGACTCCAAGCTGAAGGTCAAGAAGCCCATCGAGATCTACTCGCGCGAGGCGGGTGAGGATGATATCATATCTGAAGGGCTGATGCAGGTTGTGGACCGAGTTGGTTTCATCGACAAGGTCTGGGAGAGTGCTGCCCATGGCATCAAGCAGTGGGATGGCAGCGTGCTGGGCGAGGATCTTGACCACTACCGCCTTGATTGGAACAAAGCCGATATCGGCGCCAATCCAATGACCATTGCCTTCGACACCAGCACGCTGGCCGCCAAGCTGTACGTTCTCCGCAAAGCCGCCGAGGACGTGGAGCAGACATACGCTATAAGTTTCTTTTGCTTGTTCCGAGTTGCGATTTCTTTTCTTCTCTGTTCTTCTTATTTCCTTAACCACCACTCAGTCCCCGAGATTCGGGCCGAGTAGACGGACACTCAACCGAGTTGCCGTCTTCTCGGGCCAAATCTTCCAAGATTTTCCTAACTCTTTTTCTTCTTGTTCACAGAATAGCCTCTTGAAGAGCACGAATTTGTTCCAGCGGCTGCTCTGGAATCACAGCATCACAAGGAGACGCATCGCGGCCCTTGAGGCCGAGCGCAAGGATGATGCTGCGACGGAGAAGGCGGCGCTGGACCGTGCCCTCGAAATTTCTGACATTGAGAGTAAGCTTCTAGCTTTTTGGTTAATGTGTTTTGTGTTTACGCCCGCATTTGCTTTTTTCTCTAACTCCGTTTACTCTGCAGACAAATTCAAAGAATTGCAAGAGCAGCACGAGCACTGCCACGTCTTCACCGCCTCCGCCGAGAGCAAGATCAAGGAGCTGGAAGGTGAGTTGCGGATCCTTCTGTGCTTGTTTTTCTCCTTTTTCTTGGTTATTCTTCTCACCGTGTTGTTTCTTTCCGCAGAAGAGTACAAGAAGTTCCGTGAGGAGCATCTTGATTGCTTGAAGCCCGCAGAGGTGAAGCAGCAACTGGAGAGCCAAGAAACAGAGCTCAAGAACAAACGCGACGCCGAGTTCGAACAGTTGCAAGTCCAACTGAGGACAGCTCTCCAGGACGCCATAGACCAAGCCGCCGAGAAGGACAAAGTCAAGGCAGCAGCCAAGGCCAAGGAGAGGGCCCTTGAGGTGGAAATCGAAGTGCTGAAGAAGTGCAATGAGGATCTCATGCTCCAGCTTGGCACCGCACGCCAAGTCGAGGATAGGCATATTGCCGATGAGGAGGCCTGGAAGAACAAGCTGCGCGCACTTCTCATTGACCTTAACAGTAAGTCTGCGCTTCTCTGTACCTAGTTGTTCCCTTTTTCTTCTTCTGTTTGGCTTGTTTTGCTTCTTCTCTTTTCTGCTTGGTTTCATCCCTTCTTTGCTTCCATATCTAACTCTTTCTGATAGCATTCTCAGATATCTTCCCTGATCTCTGCGCGGCTAGCACGCCTGCTTTGGCTAAGGCGCAAGTAATCCGAGCTGAGAAAGGATTGCCCATAAACACCAAATCTTCAATCGATGACGACCTCACGAGTATCAAGTCGCAGCTCCGCCAGCTTAAGGGCTTTAGCTCCAGCCTAGTGTCCACAGCCTTCAAGCTTCATGATCTATTCTGGCCTCGTGAATCTACGCCCAAAACTCTTCGCGCGCTCTCCAAGAAGCTGAACGGTGCAAAGGCCGAGCTGAAGAAGTGGCGTGCGTCCGCAGCTCGGGCAGGGGCCGATCTGCTGCTTCGCTTCATATGCAGCTGGTACGAGAACCTGAACCTCGACACCATCCTCGAGTTGCGCCAAGGCTCCAAGTGGTCAGATGACTCCGACTGCGTTACTCGCCGCAAGGCAGTTGCGTACGAGATCACCTCCTACGCGGACACCGCCCTCTTCATCGACGGCCCCACCGAGCCTGACACCGAGGCGGAGAGCGAGGGTGAAGATGAAGATGAAGACGAGGACACCGAGTTGGAGGCCCTGAGTGCCTTCGATGTTGATGACGAGGAGGAATCTGGGAAGGGGAAGGGCAAGGTTGCTGCAGATAGCGACGAGGAGCCGGAAGACGAGGGCCAGGATGCCAACTTCACCACCGAGATGGTGACCCAGTCCGCTGCTTCCACTTCGGCCACCGATCCCATCTCGGTGGCCACTTCTACCTCTGAGCAAGCCACCGCCATGGACGTTGATGCTGAAGCTGACGCCGAGAAGGCCAACTCCGAGAAGACCGCTGCGGATGACACCGCCACTACTCATGATGCTGCTGCCTGAAACTTTATCTTAAAACTTTCATGAGATCCCCGGGATGCCGGGTGCAGATGTATCTAAACAATTAAGTCTTTGTTGCTACTCCTTTTTTATTCCAGTTTGAAATTTGCTACTTGATATTTGAGCGATTCTGGCTTGATGCCGGGTTGCGTTATTATGCAAGTCCCCGAGTTGCATTTTTTATCCGCTCTTTCCTTTTTATCTCAGCTCTTACCTGCAACTTGTTGCTTTGTTGGTAGTCGAGTCACAAGAGTTCAAAGTAGTAGTTTCAAAAACTTAGCCACTTAGAAAAATTCATAGTAACGCTGCCCACCGCTTAGCCGGAAAGAAAAAACAGCAAAAAACACTCTACTCGGTTGCCACACGCTTCCTTTCCTTTGCAATTTTTCGTGTGTTCATTGACTCTTTGGCTTGTTCCTTGACTTTCCATGAAGTCGGGTTGCGGACAGCAGCAGAGTCGCAGAGTGTCCGGTGAGTTTGAACACACTACTTTGTATGCTTTTGAAATTCTAAGTGGTTCAACCGAATAGACAAAGTAAAGCAGAGTAAACACAAGGAACAGTTTGGACGAGGGCTGTCCCCGAGTTCAATTTCAGATTGCCGCATAGAAGATTTAACTCGGATAAGAGAGTACATACATAGTTTGCTCATGAATGAAAACGGCGGAGTAGAGCTACATTCCAAGGGCGCTTGGATTCTTCTCCTGCTTTATCCGGCATGTTCTTCTGGGATGGCTGTGCGTTAACAAGGTAATAGGCATCATTGTGTAGAGCCTTGCTCACAATGAAAGGCCCTTCCCACGGAGGAGATAGCTTGTCCATCCCGGCAGTGCGTTGCACAAGCCTAAGCACCATGTCTCCTTCTCGGAAAACCCTTGGGTTCACTTTCCGGCTGTGATAACGCCTCAAGTTTTGCTGTTAAACAGCTGAACGTGACAGAGTTAGCTCTCTTGCTTCTTCCAGCAGGTCAACGTCATTTTCTCGAGCTTCTCTAGCCTCTGCCTCCGTGTAGAGCGTTACACGGGGCGAGTCATGCTCTAGGTCAGTAGGCAACAAGGCCTCAGCTCCATAAACCAGAAAGAATGGCGTGTAGCCAGTTGACCGGTTAGGGGTAGTCCTTAGACTCCACAACACCGCTGGCAACTCGTCTAGCCAACACCCACGTGTTTTCAGCAGCGGCTCAATCAGCCTTGGCTTTATGCCTGATAGCACCATGCCATTTGCTCTTTCCACTTGCCCATTGGAGTCGGGATGCGCAACAGATGCAACATCTATCCGAATGCGCTTATCTCTGCAGAACCTCGCAAACCTGCCTTCAGCAAAGTTTGTGCCATTATCCGTGATAATACTGTGCGGGTAGCCGTACCTCAGGATGACATCCTTTAGGAAACTCACAGCAGTGGCTCCATCACACTTCCGAATAGGCTTTACCTCGATCCACTTCGTGAACTTGTCCACCATGACCAGAATGTGAGTCATGTTGCCTCTAGCCGGCTTGAAAGGACCCACCATATCCAAGCACCACACAGCAAATGGCCAAGTAATGGGAATGGTCTTCAACTCGGAAGCTGGCATATGAATCTTACTTGCGAATCTTTGGCAGCCATTGCACTTTCTCACAATATCTTCAGCTTGCTTCAGGGCAGTGAGCCAAAAGAAGCCATGCCGAAAAGCCTTGTTGACCAGAGCCCGAGAAGAGGCGTGATGCCCGCATTCTCCTTGGTGTATCTCCACCAGTATTTCTTCTCCCTCTTCTGGCTCTACACAGCGCTGCAGCACACCAGTAGGACTTCTTCTGTGCAGCACATCTCTGAAGATTGTATAGCCCTTGGATCTTCTCTGAATTTGCCTCGAGGTAACCTCATCACTCGGCAAGGTGCCGTCTTTTAGAAAGGATAATATGGGAAGAGCCCAACTCGGTGTCTCCCGGACGGGAAACACTGGTTCGTCCACTTCCATTGGATCAGCCACCACTTCTTCTTCTTCTGGGGCAGGGATGAGTCCCCGAGATCTCGTGCACGCAGCGAGAACTCCCTTAATGAATGCGACAGTCCCCGAGTTAGGAGGGGCAGTCCCCGAGTAAGAAGGGACAGTCCCCGGGTTGCAGGCGCCAGTCCCCGGGATGGAGACGGCAGTCCCCGGGTTCTCTTTTGCAGCCTCCTAGTCAATCTCCATTGGGACAGCTTCCTCACCAAGCAGAGAAGGAACAAATATGGATTCTGAGTTGGGGGATGGCTTGATAGATGGCTTCCTCAAATGCTCCAAGGCAACCCCAGCCGGGATGTATTGCCGAGAAGACCCCAACTTGGACAGCTCATCAGCTGCCTCATTCTCTGCTCGGTGTACATGTTGGAACTCACATCCTTCAAAGAATCTAGTCATGGTTTGCACCAGGAACTGATATGAAGCCATGTTGGCATCCAGAGCATCCCAAGTGCCTGAAACTTGCTGCACAACTAGATCCGAGTCGCCATAGCATATGATGCGATGCACACCAACCTCCTTGGCCACCTTCAAGCCGTGCATACGGCCTCGTATTCTGCCACATTGTTGGATGCCTTGAAGTGGATTTGCAGCACGTACTTGAGTTGATCTCGTTTGGGTGACGTGAGCACCACGCCAGCACCCAAGCCTTCCTTCACCTTGGAGCCATCAAAATGCATCTTCCAGTAGTTGGATACCGGGGTAGGAGGCTCATACTGCACCTCAGCCCAATCCACCAGAAAATCCGCAAGGATTTGAGACTTGATGGCTTCTCTTCTCGCATACGCGGGGGCGTACGCGGCCAACTCAATCGCCCACTTGGCTACTCTGCCACTTGCTTCCTTGTTGCCCATGATATCCGAGATGGGAGCAGAGCTCACCACAGTGATGGGATGCTCTTGGAAATAGTGCTTCAGCTTCTTGGCGCCCAGGTACACGACGTAAGTCATCTTCTGGTAATGCGGGTAGTTTTGCTTGGAACTGGACAACACCTCACTCATATAGTAAACAGGTCGCTGCACAGTCTTGCCTTCTTCTTCTCTTTCCACCACAATGACCACACTGACTACTCGGTTAGTCGCAGCAATGTACAGCAGCATTGGCTCTTTGGGTAGCGGACTAGCCAAGACTGGAGCGCTACCCAGCATGTCCTTCAGCTCCTTGAATGCCACATCAGCTTGTGGTGTCCAGACAAACTTGTCATTTTTCTTCATCAACTGGTACAGAGGCAAGGCCTTCTCGCCCATTCTGCCCAGGAAGCGGCTCAGAGAAGCCAAGCAACCAGTGAACTTTTGCACATCCTTCAGGGATCTCGGCAAAGACATGCTCTCAATAGCTTTTATCTTTGAAGGATTGGCCTCAATGCCCCGACTGGATACCAAGAAGCCGAGTAGCTTGCCAGCCAGGACGCCAAAGGTGCATTTAGTCGGATTCAGTTTCATCTTGTACTTGCGCAAGTTGGCAAATGTTTCCTCAATGTCACTAAGCAGAGTATTGTTTTATTCGTTTTGATGACAATGTCATCTACGTACACCTGCACATTTTTGCCAATTTGATCATGCAAGCATTTCTGCATGCATCTCTGATAGGTAGCCCCCACATTCCGCAACCCAAAGCACATGACACGATAGCAATAAGCCCCGTACGGGGTAATAAAGGCAGTCTTTATTTGATCAGCAGGGTTGAGAGCTATCTGATGAAAACCAGAGTAGGCATCTATGAAAGACAAAAGCTCACAACCAGCAGTGGAATCGATCACCTGATCTATGCGGGGTAGCGGAAATGGATCTTTGGGGCAGGCCTTGTTCAGGTCGGTGTAGTCCACGCACATGCGCCATGCGGTATCCGCCTCGGGGTCCTCCTTCTTCTTCTCAACCATGACCGGGTTGGCTAGCCAGTCAGGATGAAAAACCTCCATGATGAAGTTGCTTATCAGCAACTTGGTGATCTGGTCACCAATGGCCTTCCTTCTCTCATCGCCAAAGCGGCGCATCGCCTGCTTCACTGGCTTGGCATCATGCCGCACATGTAGCGAGTGCTCAACCAACTCCCTCGGGACACCTGGTAGATCCTCATTGGACCAGGCGAATACGTCCCGATTCTCACGGAGGAAGTGGATGAGCTCGCTTTCCTATTTCTCACCCAACCCGGTGCCAATGATGGCAACACGGTCTAGGAACTCAGGGTCAACCTGGACTTTCTTCGTCTCCTGGGACGCCTGGATTGCAGTCTCGTACTGGGAACTCGGCATGCCGGGCGCACCACCTTGCGCTGCTTGCGCCATCGCCACCACCTCGTACATCTTCTTCTTCTCGGTAGAGATGACCATGGATTCCGCTAGCTGGGAACCAGCAGAGGCACACTCCAAAGACCTCTTGTAGTCACCCGAGATGGTGATCACTCCATTAGGACCAGGGATCTTCATCTTGAGATAGGCAGCATGGGTAGAAGCCATGAACTTGGTGAGTGCAGGCCTACCGAGAAGGGCGTGGTAGGTGCTCTGAAGATCAACCACCTCGAACCGGACGTACTCGGTGCGGCAATTTTCCCTGGTGACGAATAGGACATCCAGCCAGATGCGGCCGATTGGAGCACAAGATACCCCCGGCACAATTCCATGGAATGTGGTCTTGCTGGGCAGCAGCATGTTCTCGCCAAGGACGAGCTTCTTCAATGTATCCATATACAAGATGTTGATTCTGCTGCCGTTGTCAATCAGCACCTTGCTGAAACGGACATTCTTCTCGGGTCCCAGAAGAGTGGGATCCAGCACCAAAGCATAGCTACCCGGGTTGGGCATCACCTTGGGGTGATCAGCCTTGGACCAAGTCACCTCCTGGTCGCACCAGCGCAGATAGTTAGGCACTGTCGGGATGACGGCGTTTACCTCCATTGCACGCCTGTGCTGTGACTGCTTGTCGATTGGCTCGGTGACGAAGATCATGTAGCTCTCGTGGTGCTCTTGGTACTGGTTGCGGTTGTAACATCCCAAGTATGAAAAACACCATTACAATGCTTGCTCCTTGTTAATTTATGTTTTGCATCATGTCATCATAAGCATTGCATTTGTTTTCACTTGTTTTTCCATTTGATTTTCAAACCAAATTTCAAATCCTTGTTTCATACTTGTTCTGTTACAATTTTTCAAATGAAACATTCGAATCAAACCATCCAATTGTTTCCAATAAACTTGAAATTCCAAACTTTAAACTTGCTTAAGTTTCAATAAGTCAATTATTGCAAATTTCACTCAAATCCATTTGAATTTCAAACAGCAATAAAAATTTAAAATTTTGGAAAACAAAAAGTTGCACAGCTGGGCTTTTGCAATAAATAACTAATAAAAAAATATCACCAAAATTATTCAACCCTAAAACCCTATTCTTTTCCCTCTTTTCTTTCCTACAAAAATAGGGTGAACAAAAAAAATAGAAACAGAAACAGCAAAAAAAAGGGGGGGGAGGGCAGGCCAGCCCAATTGGGCTGAGCCCACCACACCCCCACGAAGCCCAGGCGCATGACCTCGTTGTCGTCTTCCTCCTCTGTACGGAGACAGAGGAGGGGAGGCTCCCCCACCTGCAAGCTCACCTGCCACCTCCACCTTCTCTACTTAATCCCTCTCCTCCCTCCAAACCCTAGCCCTCTCACCCTTCTTCCTCCTCAAGCCGCCGCCACCTTCTCCCTTTTCCCTCTTCCTCTCCCTGTCCGATTTCTTTCTCTGAACCTTACCACCTCCATGGCCGGAGGTTGAAGCTCCACTCGCCGTCGCCCTAGGCCACCTCGACGCCTGTTGACCCCGGGAACGGAACCGGGAGGGTTCCCTCTCCCCTTTTGCCGAAGGGAGCGAGGCCGGAGGACGCCTCCACCGCGCGCGCCGTCGAGCTCCTCGCCGTCGCTGCCGTCTGCACGCCACCGACCGCCTCTCCTTCCCTGTTGCTGCTCCCGCTCGCCGAGCCCGCGGTGAGCACGCACATCTCCCCCTCTCCCCACTCTCCTCCCCTCTGCCCCGCGGGCGAGCGCCCAGCGCGGCGCGCCCACGCCGGCAGCGGCGCTGCAGGCCGCCGTCCGTCGCCCCTCCCTCGATCGGGTTCAGTCAACTGAACTACGTTCAGTTTCGACAGTAGGCCGAAACGCCACCTCAAAAACCCGTGTGCGCGCACCAGGAGGTCCTGGGTTCGACCCCCCCCCCCCCCCGCACGGAATAACATACTTTTTATTTCTTTTTTTCAGATCCAGAAACCTTTCCCGTTTCGCACACAAGTACTTGTGGTTCACAGATCAGTCCCTGTAATATATTTTCTTAGTCCCTGGATGTTAAATAAAATGGCAGAACACACCCTATACTTTGAAATTGCATAACTAATTCATTATAAATCCAAATTTAATAACTTAAATATGTTTTCCACACCAAATTAAATTCTCTACCTAAATATAATTTTTTTACTGTTTTGAATATTTTAAATTGGTGAAATATTTGAATCCTTGTTTAATTCATTTAATTTTGCAAAATTCATAACTTGGGCATAAAAATTCGAAATTCAACAAATAAAATATGTTTTCCATACCAAATTAAATTCTCTACATGTTCAAACCATTTGCATACTGTTTTGAACATTTCAAATGGTTTCAAAAATTCAAATTCAAACCACTCTTTCAAATTTGGTCAAATTCATAACTAATTCAAAATTAATTCAAATGGCACATGTAAAATATGTTTTCCATGCAAAATTGAACAAGCTTTCCAAATATAAACTTTGTTTCCTGTTTTGAATAATTAAAATTGGTTCAATAATTTAAATCTTGTTTAAATCATTTAAAATTGTCAAATTAATAACTTGCTCATTTTAAATCCTTTTTCAACAAATGAAATATGTTTTCCATCTAAAATTTTGTGTTCCTTTCAAATATGAATTATGTTATCTATTTTTGAACAATTAAAATGGGTGAAAACAACAAATGCTTGTGTAACTCATTTAAGAAGCCAAATTTCATAACTTAATAAATAAAATTCCAAACTTGGTAAACAACATATCAAATTGAAGCTAATGTTATTTTCTTATTGTTTTCTTCATCCATGCATCATACTAATCAACTTTCACATGATGGTTGTTGGCAGATCACTTAATTCAACTTTAATTCATGAGCTTTCCATATGCAACCCAAATTGCATATGGGCCCATTTAAATATGTTACCATGTCAACTAGCTTATCTTTGATGCATCACTTAAATTGTCATGCATCATCCCATGTTTGTGCATTATGCCATGTTATTGATTGTTTGTCTCTCTGCGTTGTTTGTTTGCTTCTTCTCGAATAGACGACGATGTTGAGACAGACGAGGTTTACGACACTACTTCAGAGGAGTTAGCCCAGTACCAGGCTACTGAGTTTGCAGGAAAGTATTCACTCACCTGAACCATTGTGTCCTTTCCACACTGGATACAGATACTTTCCGTTGTCTAATTTGCTAGCCTTAAGATTTGTTGCTTGTGTTCCGATCCTATCACATGTTATCCTGTAACCCTGATATAGCCTCACCTCCACACCTATCCTCGTTGCTTGTTGCCTGTGTCTTACTAGCATGCTTAGGGTTGGTTATGCTCGAGTCTGATGTCCGTTATTTTTTTTACCGTATTTATTATGTTCTGGGGGCTCGATGTTTAAACAACAACCTGTTAATGTTTGAGGTAATGCTAATTTGATGATAAGGCACCGACAGGAGGCCGGGTATGGTTTTGAGGCCTGCTAGTGTTGAACTCAGGAAAAGTTCTTGTCCTCTGGATCCATGTTGAGCGCGCTAACCGCATGTGGGGAGCGTGTATGGGCGCCCCCCGCAACTCTGATTCGATTCGCATCTCGTCCAAATCGCCACACTTAGTTCGGGCTTTCCATTTGATGCACGCATATGCAGGTACGAACCCTCGGCGCCAGGGTGGAACTTTTGTAGTCGGCATTTAGGGCGGCGTGGTCTTCCAGTGCTATGAGGGTCCCCCTTTTCTTCGTGGGGGCTCGATTAGCCGCGCACGCACAGCACGTGGTTCTTTGGGCTTGCTGCGAAGAAGAGTTGGGTGTGTTGAGTGTTTCGCTTGGTGGGTTGATCCCCCGTCTGGCGGGATATTCTTACGTGTACGGCCAAATTGGTGCACCCCTGCAGGGTTAAATCTTCTCGAGAAGCCGTGTTGTCCGCGGTTATGGATGACTTGGTGATAGGGCTAGCTAACAAGGATTAGACAACTTACACCTAATTAATAATAATTTGACTAGTAATAGGCTTATCGACACAATAACTTGAACCTTCATTAATCCAACTGTGTGGGTTATCCTCGGATTGCTTCTTTGGATAAGGGGCGAGATCCAGGATGGGTTTGTTTGAGGTTAGTGGTAGTTGGTTCCGATGTGCTATCTTATCCCTTTCTTTTAGCCGGATGTTGTAGCGAGTCTCTGTAGTTGGTTAGTGCAGCCCGCTGCCGCACCTTTGTATCATCTATCTTCCGTTGAACCCAAAGCATCTGTACTTGGTGTTGCCGGGTACACTTTGGTACCTTGTGCGTCTTGCTTGCCAGTACTCGTCTATACTGACCCCTTTGGGGCTGCGTGTTCTGCAGACTACGTTTCCGAGGATCCCCATGGTGGCTACTACGTGGAGTACGACGAGGCTGCTGACGAGTAGATAGCGGACCTGTCACATCCCAATTTTGGAATACCTGATAACACAGTTGCTTTGCTAATTCTTGACAAATAAACTTTGGTTGTGTTTGTTTGAGTGCAACTAAACAAACTTAAAAAGATAGCAAAGCAGTAAACTAAAAATATTCAACATATTGTTCCAATGACCTTGGCAATATTTTCTAAAGTAAATATTGATCAAAGAGTTTTCCAAAACTATCTTATGAGTCCCATACTTGTTGAATATTATTCCAAGGCCTAAGTTAAGAAAGATGAAACACTAAATAAATTTCCCTAAAAGATTATCAGAAAAAGAGGCATTCTTAGATGCTTCACCAAAATCTTATCAAATGTTTTTCCAACCTTGCAAGCTTAAAAACAAAGGTATTGGAGAGCATTGACTTGCTATCCCTAGTCACATAAATATTTTGGCAAAGCATTGTTAAGGAAAAGCCAAGTGCC
Organism: Alopecurus myosuroides; assembly: GCA_028641055.1. Lineage (NCBI taxonomy): Eukaryota > Viridiplantae > Streptophyta > Magnoliopsida > Poales > Poaceae > Alopecurus > Alopecurus myosuroides. The sequence continues at coordinate 18,155 of JAPCYS010000611.1, forward strand.
TTATTAAATTGAATTTCCAATATTTCCAGAAACAAGAAACTCAAACAAGTTACTATTGGAAACTTTCTTCAAATGATCTGAAATTAATACCAGTGCTTCCTTATATCAAATAAGGAACACACACAAGAGGAGACAAAAAATTGAATCCATTAAAGTCCTGAAAACATGATTTTTCTCCACAGCAACAATTGGAATTTTGAACAAGTTTGTTCTACAAACTTTTTCAAAATGCAATGAAATAAATACCACATGCTCTATATCACAAACAAGGATGAAAACCAAAAGGGAACAGTTTTTTGAATAATTAAGTTGCCAAAAACCCCTGTTTTCAAGACAGCACCTTTTAGAAATTTGAACAAGTTTGTTCTATGAAGTAACTCAAAATGTCTTGAGTTTTCTACCACATAAGGCACACACCATATAAGGAATGTGACAAAAATTATCATTTTTGGAAGCTCCTAAGTAGGTTAATAAATTCAATGTCAATTTATGTAAGAATTGAAATTTGAACAACTTTGAACTATAAAGTTTATCCAATTGAGCCAATTTTCATCACATATGTTGTGCACCTCAACTAATAAGAATTTTGGGCAAAAGGATTTGAAATTTTTACTTTGTTTTCCTAGTGAAAAGCATTTTTCAGAAAGGAAAAGGACCTCTTTGTAAATAGTCAGGGACCAAAATGTAATCCGAGTCACCTTCTTCCTCCTAGCTCCTCTGTAGCAGCAGCATGCACCTACGCCATGGCTTCGAGTAGAAGGAATCTCGAGGATAAGAACCCCCCCCATGTGCTCTTGTCTCCCACATGCCCCCTCTCTCTCCCCTTGAGCTCTCTCTCTCTCTCTGCGTTTTTCTCCCAAAACCGAAACCCTAGCTATTAGGTCGCCGTCGATTCGGCCGCTGGTGAGCTCGCTGCCGGCCGCCGTGTAGCTCATCGTCTCCGCCTTGTCGTGCTGGTGCTCGGTGCAAATGGAATCGAGGCGGGAGCCCTCGAGGAGCCCGCGCCGTCCACCCTTCTTCTTCGGGTCCGGCGCACTCCGGCGAAGGATCCCCGTCGACTCGCGCCTTCTCCGACCTCACCGAGCTCTCCATCGTGTCTAGGGTGAGCACGCGGACCTCACCGTGCCTTTCCCCTCTCCCTCTCCCTCTATTTCGTCGCCGTGTCGTGCTCCCTCTCGGGCCGCCGTGCGCCCTCGTCGCCGGCCGCTCTCCGGCGTTTCCCCGGAAACGAGACCACGCCCGTGTGGTTGCCCGCGTCGAGAGCAGCGCGGGGATGCTTTTGGTTTGCAAATCGGTGGTTGTATGCGCCGGTTATGGCCTCACCGGAGTTCCTCCCCGCCGGCGACGGCGTCATGCGGGCGTCAGCGCCTTGACCCCGCGCGTGGGAGAGTTGAACCTGCACGTGGGCCTGGTTCTGCCCGCGTGGCTGCCGCGTGGCCGCCTGGCCCGCGGGTCAGCGACTGCGGCTAGATCCCGCCGCGGTGAAAGCAGATCTGGCCGGCCCAGTGCTAGATCTGGCCCATGTCAAGTGTTTTTCCTTTTAAAATTTTCACAGAAACAGACATGTTTGCTTTGGGCTTTAAAAACCTACCTAAAATATGAATTTGACCAAGAAAAAATTCACAGTGGTAAAGAAACAAAATCTAAACCATCTCAAATTTGTATATCTACATTTGGATGAATATTTTAGAAATGAAAAATGTTTTGGCAACAGGTACCAGAAACACCAAAATGAGCACCATTTTACTTTAACAACTCAGAATGAGGTGTATCCAATTGCATTGAAAAGCCCTTGAAATGTCCTAACAGGAGCAATTAACCTTGCTTCCAAATTCCTTTTATTTTTGAAATGGCATGCAATTTGGTAAAACACCAGAGAGCACTTTGGTGATTTTTATAAAATCATTAAAAATGATTTTTTATGCAAACTCAACTGGATGGTCTTGTATATGTTTAGGGCTACCAAAAACTAGATGGGTTTAATTTTTAGAGAATCATAAAAAATTTGGTGGACAGATCTTTAATTTGCATGTTTCTGCCATTTTGGCAATTTTAGGAAATTAAATTGTGTGATTATATTTTTGTGTTGCAATATTGTTTTCTAGCATGTACAAGTTATTTGAACTTGTTTTCTAAGGTTTACTTAGCTATTTTAGCATGTTAGATTTTGTGGACTTGAGTTGAGAAGAATAGGACTTTTTTGTTAATAGCATATGTTTATCTCTAGTTAATACTTGCATAGAAATTTTGAGTGATAAAGTTATGTGCAAGCACTTGGATTGTTGTGTTGAGAGATTTTATCCAGTACCATGTTGGTACTT
>JAPCYS010002955.1:0-20320 GCA_028641055.1 Alopecurus myosuroides
ATCCAAAGGGATTTGAGAGCTGTTGCATGGCATCAGGGATCAGCCGGAGAGATTTCAGCAAGACACAATTTATCCATCAAGTTATCGTGAGAGTTCATCGAGAAGATCGGGCCACCCATTATCAGAGGGAGTTGCAGGAATTTGGCTAGCAAAGATCTATGTGCAAAGCTCAATTTGAAATATTTGCCACATCCTTCTCCTTATCATATACAATGGTTGAGTAGCACGGACAAATGAAGGTATCTCATATGGTGAGAGTGGAGTTTCAAATTTGGACCTTACAAGGATACTATTGAGTTTGATGTGGTTCCTATGAAAGTTTGCCACCTATTATTGGGGAGACCATGGCAATTTGATAGAAGTGTGAAGCATGAAGGAAGAGCTAATACTTATGAGCTACATCACTATGGGAAGACTATTATTTTGAGGCCTATGACTCCACAACAAATTGTAAATGAGTCCCAATCCACAAAGCTAAAACCCCACGGGTTGTACACTCCATTGCCATCACCTAGTACACCATGGTAGGATATAAGTATGGATTTCGTTTTGGGCTTGCCAAGGACAAAAAGAGGACATGATTCTATCTTTGTGGTTGTGGACAGATTTTCAAAGATGGCTCACTTCATTGCTTGCCACAAGAGTGATGATGCTTCTCACATTGCAAATTTATTCTTTAGAGAAATTGTGAGAATACATGGAGTGCCAAGAACTATTGTTTCCGATAGAGATGTCAAGTTCATGAGTTACTTTTGGAAGACACTTTGGGGTAAGCTTGGCACTAAATTACTATTTTCTACTACTTGCCACCCCCAAACCGATGGACAAACCGAGGTGGTTAATAGAACATTGTCCACATTGTTGAGAGTTATGATCAAGAAAAATTTGAAGGAGTGGGAGGAGTGTTTGTGATAAGGATGGACCTAAGGACTATGTTCTCACAAGCATGAGTGATGAGTTGATAGAAGCCAACAAGATCATGGTGAAAACAAATATTCAAGAGGTGGAAAACAAGGTCACATTGTTGAAAACAATCAAGCAAGATGGTGGAAACAATTGTTATTCATCAATTTGACAAGGGGATGAGTGCCTCCACAAGGTCAAATGCACTCATTGATGGACAAGCAAGAGGAGGGCGCCCACAAAGAGCATCTATGCGCCATATAGAAAGTCCTAATTCAATTAGGCATGGCCTGTATGCCATAATGGCCGAACCCCCTAAAGTTGGGTCGGTTTGTATCCCTTCCTAGTCCAAGTAGGAGTCCTAGTAGAGTCCTCCTAGTCCAAGTAGGAGTCCTAGTTGAGTCCTAGTCCTAGTAGGAGAGGTGCTTGTGCAAGGAGCCCTCCACCTATATATACTCCCCACCTGCGTGTGGAAGAGGGAGAACAAGTTTAAACCAAAAACCCCCAAAACCCTAGCCTCTAGATTGTATTGCTTGTTAAGCATTCATCTTGAAGTTTACCAATTGCAAAGCAGCGTGATATCTTGTTATTCCATCTGGGAATAAAGGGATACAGCACCACTTGTGATCATTTGTGCAAGAGTGTGTAGTTGAGAATATCTAAGGAGCTTGATTGTTGTTGCATTGGCAACGGGGATTAGCTAAGAGAGGTCTCAGTGTAGCACTAGTTATCCAATTATCAGAAAAATACAAAAAGAGAGAGTTAGTTCATCGAGAAGATCGGGCCACCCCATATCATCTTGGTATCAGATTCTCAGGTTTACTCGGTGAGCAAATTTATCCCTAGTATAGTTGTTTTTATTTCCTATCCAGAAAAAGCCCCACAAAAATATTAGGTTTAGATTGTGCCAGAGCCTAGATCAACACCAAATTGCTACTTTAGTTGCTGTTTATTGTTGATTTGCGTTCCTGTTTTCCTGTTTTTAGTTTTTGTCTATTAGGGTTAGGGTTCATCTAGTTCATCGTGTCATCTTTTGTTTCCAACTATACCAAAAATTTCCACAAAAAAATTTGCCGCCCGCGCACACTCCTTGCCACCATCGGATTAGAACCATACACGCAAATCGCGCCGCACAGATTTCCTACTCGCGCGCCGACTCTTCCTCACGCACGCCATCCCGTGTGGAAGTCCAACTGCCACCACGCTTTTCGCCAAAATCACCTGAGGCCGCGCGCGCTGTGTTTTATTCCCTTGGCCTCAAGCACACCGATCCGCGCGCCGCCAACGATAACCGCGTCAATCTCTGTCGGTTTTTCGTTCCGTACCGATCCATACAGGTATCGGATTCCGAGGCCACCAGAAACTGGGCTTCGCGTCCCTTTTCGCACCGGAAATCCAGGCGCTGTAATTGCTCCACGAAAACGCGTGGTCACCACTCGGTCCACGCACGCTACCAGCCACCGACCAAGGAACCACCAGCCACGTGTTTCTGTGCCCCTGTCGGAGACCGCGTAACACCAGCGCGCGGAACCGCGCGGAATTCTGTGCCCCGCCAACACTTTTCACCTGCACCACTCGTGTTTTCCCTGGAGCCGCGCGCGTGTTTTTCCTCGGTCAGTAGGTCTTTGTTTTCTTAGTTTTTGCTTTGTTTTTCTCCTCTTTATCCCTAGGTTTCTGTGCTGATCTTTGATAAGCCCTAGCTACAGCCATTCTACAGCAAATTTTAGGTACCCAAAACCCAAAGACTAGCTGTTTTATTGCTCTACAGGCTGCTCAATTTGATCAATTTTTGTCCATATTTTCTGTTTTCCATTACATATTGCTCCTAGTTGATTCAAAGGCCATTGAAAAAGTACAAAAAAATAGAGAAAAAGCAAAAAGTATAAAAAAAAAATAGAAAGAAAGAAAAATTCAAAAGAGGCCGTGCTACTATCACTAGTGGAAGCTATTTCATATTGGATATTTTGTGGACAAATTGAGCAATCTTGTGCCTGTTTCATTGAGTATTTGCTAGTGTCTTTCTAGTGCTTGCAAAATCTCCACCATATATTTGCTAGCCACAATTGTCTCCAAGTGTGAGTGTGTTTTCCTTAGTACTTTTTATCACATTAAGCAGTGCATTGGAGTTGTTATTTTGGTGTTGTTAGGAATCCCAACCAAGCCCCACCAAAAACCCTATTGCATTGTGATACTTGATAGCTCAGATATTCTCTTCTCACACCAAAGCACATTGATCATTGCTCCTTGTTGGTAAGTTGATCTTTTTCTCTCTTGGAACATCAAGTGAAGCCTCTTTGCTTGGTTTTGAGTGAGTTGAGAGAGGCACCACAAACCCATTGATTATTTTGTTACTAACAAGTTAATCATGAGTTCTTCTAGTGATGTTGATGTGCAGGCAAAGAAAAACTGAGGATACTGTCCATTGGAATGAGTATGAGGCATTGAGAGATCATTTGTCCAACAAAATTGCTAAAGATATTGAAAGAAGTGATGATCAATTGAGAGAAGATTTGAATGTCATTGATTTGAAGATAAGGGAGTGTGCATCTCAAGAGTCTGTCAATGAGATCAAGGAAGCTATAAGGACTATGCAACTACAAATGACTACAATTACAAATACATTGCAACAACTTCAACAAGCACCACAAGCCATTGCTCCAATTGATGATGGGAGAAGAAATTATAATGATGGCCGTGGACAAATAGCAAGAAGAGTGCCTTTGGAAAATAATAGAGAGAATGATGGCTTGGGAAAACCCAAATTCTCTATGCCTAATCTTTCTTGTGACTCTGAAGATGTGGAAGAGTACTTAATGTGGGAGCTCAAAATTGAAAAATTGTGGAGATTGCATGAGTATCCCGAGGAGAGAAAGGTGAACCTTGCATCTTCTTCTTTTGATGGCTATGCTCTTTGTGGTGGGATGGCATTACAAAGGATAGAGAAGAAAAAGAAGAGGAAGAGGTGAACACATGGAGAGATGAAGCAATTGTTAAGAGATAGATTTGTTCCCAAGAATTATATTAGAACTCTCTATGACAAATTGCAACAATTGAAGCAAGGATCAAAGACAGTTGATGCCTATTACAAGGAGATGGAGTTGATTATTCAAAGGGCTCGAATTAGAGAGGCTCCTGAACAAACAATGCAAAGATTCTTGAGTGGATTGCAATTCAAAATAAGAAGCATTGTGAGGCATGTTACTTACAACAATATGAGTGAATTACTACATCAAGCAAGGGAGGCCGAAAAGAGATTGCAAGAGGAGCTTCAAGTGAGTGCAAGGAGAAATTTTTCTTCTCAACAATCCAATTTTACAACCCCACACCTCCAACCCGTGGACTTCCTAGTATCAAACCCGAGCCAACTTCATCAATTTCAAAGAAACCCATTGCTTCTACTTCGGGTTCTAGTGGTGCTACACCTCCTCCAAGGAATAGAGACATGACATGCCACACATGTGGAGGAAAAGGACACTTTAAGAAGGATTGCCCCAACAAGAAAGTTATGCTCCTTAATGCTAATGATGAGTATGAGACTGGAGATGATGTTGATCCTAATGATGAGGATGCATATATGATAATGATGATGATGGTCCTATTGATGCTTTTGCTACAAATTATCCAACTATTGTGTGCACCAAAGCATTGACTATTGCTCCTAGCAAAGATGAGAGCCAAAGGTGCAATTTATTTCAAACCAAAGCAATTGTTGGACCTAGTATGGCTTGCAAGGTGATCATAGATGGAGGAAGTTGTAGAAATCTAGCAAGCAAAGAATTATGTGCAAAGCTAAGGTTGAAGTATATTCCACACCCCAATCCATACTATATTCAATGGATCACTGACAAAGAGGAGATGAAGGTATGTCATATGGTGAGAGTGGAATTTCAAATTGGACCATACAAGGATACAATTGAGTGTGATGTGGTTCCCATGTCGGTTTGCCATCTATTACTTGGAAGACCATGGCAATTTGATAGAAAAGTGCTACATGATGGGAGAGCAAACACCTACCACTTGAATTGGAACAATAAGGATATCATATTGAGGCCTATGTCACCTCAACAAATCATGCATGAATCAAGACAAAAGTTTGAAGTGAAAGAAAAGGGGAGTGAAAACACCAAATCCATGGAGGAAGACAAGCCTAGGCCGAGTGGAAAAAGCCTTTTAACTAATGATAATATTTTTCCTAGTCTTGTTTCTTGTGTACAGGTTGCTCTTGAAGAAAGGGAGCACAAGGACATAACACAACCATCACATCAATTAGAAGGTTATGCCATGGATACAAGAATTATTGCTTGTGATATGAAGGTTATTTTGAAGAAAGGGAGACACAACCTTCAAATTCACAAGATATTGAGGAGATCATACCTACTACACATGAGGAGGTTAGTATTGATAAGGGTATGGATTTCGGTTTGATAACTACAAGTAGTGAATTATGTGATAATTTTCAATCATATAACCTATAAATTCGAAATTTCACAATGTGGTTTTTATTACACATAAAGAAGTACTTGCTATGATACCTTCTAGTGATATTATATACTATGACATGCTAAAAGAACCAATTAATATGCAATGTGCTATGGATAAATTTGGTTATTATAATTTTAGCACATATGATAATAGTTTGAAATTTTACTTGATTGGTGATTATAATTTGGATAAAATTTTCATGATAAATCACATGTGTGTTACTTATGATAAAGTGGCCGAATTACATAATGTGTTCTCTTGGATAGATGATTATAGAGATGATATTACACATATGTTTATTTCACCACACTATTGGTTGGATACATATAAATCAAACTACACTTATATTTGCAATTTTGATTGCTATGAGATGAAAGAATATGACTTTTATGTGTTGTTTTCATACAAATTCGTGATCATATGACATATGCACTATATTGTGTTTTACTAACAACTAATGAGTGCCATTTATATACATATATGGTGCATACACTTTGTTTTTCTTGTTTATTCCACTTTCAGATAATAACAAGCCGAGGACGTCTTGTCTTGAAGAAAGGGAGGATGATAAGGATGGACCTAAGGACTATGTTCTCACAAGCATGAGTGATGAGTTGTTAGAAGCCAACAAGATCATGGTGAAAACAAATATTCAAGAGGTGGAAAACAAGGTCACATTGTTGAAAACAATCAAGCAAGATGGTGGAAACAATTGTTATTCATCAATTTGACAAGGGGATGAGTGCCTCCACAAGGTCAAATGCACTCATTGATGGACAAGCAAGAGGAGGGCGCCCACAAAGAGCATCTATGCTCCATGATGAGTCCTAATACTAGTAGGATTGGTTTGTATACCAATTGTGGCCGCATCCCACTTAATTGGGTCGGTTTGTATCCCTTCCTAGTCCAAGTAGGAGTCCTAGTAGAGTCCTCCTAGTCCAAGTAGGAGTCCTAGTTGAGTCCTAGTCCTAGTAGGAGAGGTGCTTGTGCTAGGAGCCCTCCACCTATATATACTCCCCACCTGCGTGTGGAAGAGGGAGAACAAGTTTAAACCAAAAATCCCCCAAAACCCTAGCCTCTAGATTGTATTGCTTGTTAAGCATTCATCTTGAAGTTTACCCATTGCAAAGCAGCGTGATATCTTGTTATTCCATCTGGGAATAAAGGGATACAGCACCACTTGTGATCATTGATCATTTGTGCAAGAGTGTGTAGTTGAGAATATCTAAGGAGCTTGATTGCTGTTGCATTGGCAACGGGGATTAGCTAAGAGAGGTCTCAGTGTAGCACTAGTTATCCAATATATCAGAAAACCACAAAAAGAGAGAGAAGCTCAACGAGAAGATCGGGCCACCCCATATCACGTCCTAGGCTGATACTTAATGCTGAATGCTGCTAGCTCGATGCCCCATTTGGCTACTTGGCCTGTTGTCTCCGCATTGTTTATTATATCCCCTAGTGGCGCTTTGCATACCACTGTTATGGAATGTCCTTGGAAGTAATGGCGAAGTTTTCTAGATGCGAAAAATACGCCATGTGCCAGTTTTTGATAGTGTGGATACCTTTGTTTGGACTCGGAAAAAACTTCACTTATGTAATATACCGGATGCTGGTCTGGTATGCTTTGTTCGTATTTCTTCCTTTCCACAACGATTACTGCACTAATAACCCGATTTGTAGCCGTAAGGTACAATAACATAGGTTCTTCGTCTTTTGGGGATGCCAAAATCGGAGCTTTCATCAAAGTTTCTTTCAACTGGGTTAGCGCTGCATCTGCCTCCTCTGTCCATTCAAATTTGTCGGATTTCTTCGACAATTTGTATAGTGGCAAGGCTTTGTCCCCCAGCCGGCTAATAAACCTGCTGACGGCTGCAGAGGAACCCGTCAATCTTTGTACATCTTTTACGCACGTAGGCTTGGAGATGTTTAGGATTGCTTTGATCTTTTCCGGGTTTACTTCTATTCCTCTATGAGAAACGATAAAACTCAGAAGTTTTCCTGAGGGAACTCCGAATACGCACTTTAATGGATTTAACTTCATTTTATAAGTGCACAAATTTTCGAAGGTTTCTCGCAGATCTTCAAGGAGTGTTTCTTTTTCCTTGGTTACGACAGCAATGTCGTCCACGTAAACATGGACATTTTTGCCAATCTGACTATGCAAACACCGTTGCATGCAACGCTGGTGGGTAGCACCTGCGTTCTTCAGGCCGAATGGCATGGTTATGTAATAGTACGTCCCATAAGGGGTTATGAACGAGGTTTTGATTTGATCCTCCTTGTTCATGCGTATTTGATGATACCCGGAATATGCATCCAAAAAGCACAAAAGCTCAGAGCCTACAGTGGCATCTATTATTTGATCGATTCGTGGTAACGCAAACCTATTATTTGGACACAGTTTGTTCAGGCCGGTGTAATCTATACACATTCTAAGGGTAGTAGCATCTTTCTTCGGCACTAATACTGGGTTTGCAGACCATTCAGTATATATAACTTTCCGGATAAAATCTGCTGCTAAAAGCCGGATGATCTCCTTGCCAATAGCCTTCCGTCTTCTTCCATCAAATCGACGGAGACCTTGTTTGACGGGTTTTGATCCTGGAATTACCTTGATTTGATGCTCAGCAAGCTCCCTGGGTACGCCTGGCATGTCCGCTGGACACCAAGCGAAAATATCCCAGTTCTCACGGAGGAACTTGATGAGCTCGCCTTCCTATTTGTCGGTCATCCCAGTTCCCACTACGACAAATTTTGTCGGATCTTTGGGATATAGGACTACCTGTCTTGTATTCTCGGAAGCCTTGAAGCTATCTGCTGGCTTCCGGCTTTCTTTTCCTGCCGGCATTTCTGTCGGCGATACCTCTTTTGCCAGCTCTTTCAACTCTTCCTTTGCTATGACTTTTTCAGAGCAAAGGGCGTTTTCTTTTTCTAGCTCGTTTGCCAATTTGAAGTCTCCAGATATGGTGATTACTCCTCCTTTGGGTCCTGTCATCTTCAGCTTGTTATAGATATAACATGATCTTTCCATGAATTTGGCGAAAGCTGGACGTCCGAGTATCGCGTGATACACGCTTTCGAACGGCACAACCTCGAAGGATACTTTTTCCTGCCGGAAGTGATCTTTGTCTCCAAAGGTTATATCTAGGGAAATTTCTCCTAGGGATCGTGCTTGTCTGTCAGGAACGATGCCGTGAAAACGTATGTTGCTGTGGTGGAGTTGGGTCTCGGAAATTTTCAGATGCTTCAGTGTATCCAGGTACATTATGTTAATGCTGGATCCTCCATCCATCAGCACTCTTTTTAGCCTAATGTTTTGAACAATAGGACTTACGATTAGAGCTTGTGTGCCGGGTTCAGGGATATTCCCGGGATGATTAGACTGATCCCACGTAATTGGTGTGTTTGAGTACTTCAAGAATTTCGGGGTTGCAGGGACAACCGCGTTTATTTCTCGAAGCGTTCTCTTTGCCACCTTTGCTGAAGGATTTGCCAGGAAAGTTAGGTTGCATTCTCCATCAACTCTAGGAAACTTACGCTCGCCTTTTCGTTGTTGTTCCTGGATTTTTTTTTCAGTGTCTGATTCATTGTCTTCTTTCTCAGCTTCTGGCTTTTGCTTGGAAAACTTCCTCTTGGAATTCTTCCCTTTGTTTCCGGATCCTGCGCTGCCTTTCATATGCTTGTTCAAGCGGCATTGTGCGTTAGTATGAGTGGGCTTCCCAAATTGCGAGTGGTGGACACAGTTTTCCGACTTTATTTTCTCCCACTCTTCTTTAGTGTAGTTTATCGGCTCGGTACTGCGTCCTTTCCACCTATTGCCATTTTCCCTTCCAAAGGCTATGTTTACCTCTTTGGGTTTTTGTGCTGCATCTGGAGTTCCTTTTTTCTCAGGGCGAGGGTTCCTTTTGGCCTGTATCAGTGTATCGATATTGCCTCCTATTGCCCTGATGTCGTCCTCGGCTGCAGCGTATTCGTTGGCAGTTGTAAGCATAGATCCGAGATCTTTGTGCTTTTTGGAGCCAATCATGAACGGTACAAGTCCGGGTTTTTGGCCATTGACAAAAGCATGCATTGCTTGAACGTCAGTTACTCTAGAGCAACTATTCTTCATTGCCGTCCATCTTGAGATGAAATCCACGTATGGTTCGTCCTCAAATTGGGTGCAACGGTTTAGCTGGTTAATACTATTCGGGCGTTTGTAGGTTCCCCGGAAATGCTGAGTAAATACTCGAGCCATATCATCCCAGCTGTCGACAGTTCTGGAGGGTAAACCATTGATCCAATCTCTGGCTCCATCCAGCAACATTAGGGGAAGAAACTTTACAGCTTCCAAGTCTGTCCCATTGTTGATTTGGACGGCTGTATGATAGTCCGAGAGTCAGGTATCCGGGTTTGTACTACCGGTATATTTTTGGTAGATTGGACCAACTTTGACAAAGCCAGCATGTAGGGTTATCCTTCGGATCCTATCTGTGAAGCACTTAGGTCCAAAGTATAACTCGTCTCTCTCCGCTCTATCCATGTGTGCGGAGTACATGCCGGCTGAATGGATAGAAGGGGACCTGCTCCTTTCTTTTCCATTGTGGCGCAAACGCGCTTTTCCTGGATTCTCTCTATTTCTTCCGAGATATTTCCCCTTTGGATAAGGTGGAGTTCTACTCCTGTTTCTTTCCTTATTTCTGGGGGGTGTCCGAGATCTCTCACGCCTGTGAGGTATATCCTGCCTTCCAGGTTTTTCAGCTAGGCGTCTTGGAGGCGGCATTGCTTTTCCGTCATTCCGGAGTTTTTCTTCCCGATCGCGAGGATTAAGTCCGTCTTTCAGGAGATGGGATCCAGTTCTATACGCTTCATCCCTGTTGTCGGGATTTTTCTTGTCTTTTCTCGGATCTACTTTCTTCTCTTTTGAGTTGCTTGAATCTCCAGGTTCTTCCGGTCCAGGTGCTCCAGCGGCGCATGTAGCTGTTTTACATAGGGCCGAGTCGTCATGCAACTTCCCTGATCGCTGATGCCCTCGCTGTTGTTGTTGCAATGATTTCCTAAGAAAGCATACACCCCTTGAAGTTTTTCGCCATTGGAGTACAAATCATTGTTGAGGATGGCGAACGCTGCTTCCGCATTCTCTGCTGCGGTTTTGTATATTGGTTCGCCTCTGGCATCTTTGTCGCTTACCTGCTTTTGCCAAGATGGGTTATGGAACCTTTCTTTTGGCGGCAGTACTTCCGGTCTTACAATTCCGGGTAACCTTGTAGGTTTGATTCCAGATCTATTCTTTCTCTCGTATTCCTCGATTTCTTCCCTCATGAGTTTGATGTCATCCTAGGTTTTTTCTAGGTGTTCACGAGTTCTGAATAGATGTTGTTGTTGCCTCTGGAGAGCTTGTCTCCTGGCTTCTAGCACTTCAGGGGGTTCATGCAATCCTACTGGTGTTTGGAGTAACTCCTGTTCTTCTTGTTCCGTCATTGGCGGAACAAGGATTTCTTTTGTTTTCTTCTCCGACGGTTTCACACCGCTTGCGTCTCCGACTTCCGGGCTTTCATTGGCTGGATCAGCCAATTTCTTCTTCCGGAGTTTATATTGGAGCTTTTTAGCAGTTTTGTGCTTTTTCTTGGAAGAGGAAGGTTTTTTTTATTGGTTCTTCCTCTGTCAATTCTTTGACATCGGGGAATTTCGGAGAGGTTTCTCCTTCTTCTCTCTCTTCCCCTGGCGGAGGAGTTCTAGGGCTTTCCTAACTGTCGGCATCCGTGTTTTCAGCCGGTTTTGCCATCAGTACTTCGTGGAATCCCTCTTGGAAGGATTTGACCTTTCTTTCGAAAGCGTCTTCATCTTTGTCTTCGGTGTCGAAGTGATCCGATCCGGTTTCCGACTCTAATCTCGCCTCAATGGCGGCTAGTACTGAGTCAGGTTCCGAGTTCGTCGCGATGCTGACGGATGTCGGATCTTCCACCTCTGTTGTGGGAGTGTTGTTTTCTGTCTCTTGCACGGGATTACTTTCATCCGTGTTTTCGGCGATCTCGGATTGCACCATGCCGATAAAGTGTGATTCACTTGTATGTCGGCGATCTAAGCAAAACCCGGTATCGTAGTCATCTTCGACTGGGTATAGGGCAGGTGGGATAAATTTACTTCCACCGCAAAACCCCATGGCCTCTGCGGTTAATCCGATAAAGATATTTGCAGATCCAATCGGTAATACGTAGGCACTTACCAGATGATTTTGCGCCCAACGTCGAGGAAGCGCCCAACTTCGTTGTCGAACTCCAAGCTCCCGACAGTTATGGAACTGCCGATCCCGCCGAGTATCCTAGATCGAAACTTAACGCCTGACGTCGCTGGCCCCACGGTGGGCGCCAACTGTCGAGAGTGGTAGATTTCATAGACGGGGGTGCCATGAGACTACCGATAGAGACGTGAGGGGACGTGGTTGTGCGAAGGACAATAACACAGGGTTTTTACCCAGGTTTGGTACGGCGCAGTAATGCGACGTTCCTACTCCTGCAAACTCACTACTCAGGACTAAAGCCTGGAAATACAGAGTACAATGTGATGTTCTATTAGCTGCTCGTCAAGGATCAACCTCTCGGCGAGTTAGCCTTTTTGCTTCTTGTCTATCATATCTCCCGTCCGGCTTTATATAATAGCCGGATTAGGGCATACAGAATAGGAAACCTAGAAGACTATGGTAAACTTGGAAAGTAAGGAATCCGCCTTCTACTCCAAGTCAGATCACGTGGGCCGTGATCCGGGTTCTTCTAGAATCCGGCTTCTGATGAGGACATCCCTAGCTCTTCACCTATTGTTACACATGAGGATGCTCCTATAAAAGCTAATGAAGTGAGGATTGGTCCAATGACAAGATCAAGAACCAAGCTATTACAACAACAGGTGAATTCACTCCTACTTGAATATAATGTTTATAAGTGTGAGAGCTGTATACTACCTAAATCTTTGCATTTGTGTATTCTTAGGTTTGTTGATAACACAAACATGAATGGAGATCATGGAGAGGAGCTACACAAGGATGAGCATGCACTTCAAGAGGAGATGGAAAACAAGTGCTAGCATGGTGAAAACAACAAATAACAAATGTTATCATGACAAGGGGATGGTGCCTCCACAAGGTCAAATGCACTAAGTGTGGAAAACAAATGTCAATTATGTTATTCCACACTCATACATGAACAAGGCAAGAGGAGGGCGCCCACAAGGAGTATCAATGCGCCATGTACAAGACCTAGTTCAATTAGGATTGGTTTGTATACCAATTTGGCCGCACCCCTTGTGTGGGGGTCGGTTTGTATCCAATTGTGGTAGGTATAGGAGTCCTAGTCCAATTAGGAGTAGTGCTTGCGCAAGGGATCCCCTTGTGGCCGCACCCCCTCTCATATATACCCCTTGGGGCGCATAGGAGAGGGCAGACTACGATAAAACATAAACCCTAGACCTCTAGATTGAAACTGCTTGTAAGCCTTTCATCTGGAAGTTCATCTGCAAACTTTACGTGTTACCTGCTGTTCCACTGGGAATAAGACGGTACAGGACCACTCGTAGTCGGTGGATTACTTGTGCAAGAGTGTGGAGTTGAGAATATCCTTGGGGTTGCTATCTTTTGCATTGGCATCAGGGATCAGCGGGAGAGTTCTTAGTGGCGCACTAGTTATCATACTGGAGTTGTCTGTGAGTTCACTGAGAAGATTGGGACACCCCTTATCATCTTGGTATCAGATTTACAGGTTGCCTCGGTGAGCTATCAATTTTCCTTTAGATTTGAGTGTTTTTATTTCCTATCCAGAAAATTGCCCCACAAAAATAGTGTTAGTCATTGCCATAGCCTAGATATCATCTTAGTTTTCAATTACTAGTGATGTCTTTGTGTTAGATTTCGTGTTGCTTTTCTCCTTTTTTGATTACTTTCTTTCGGCTAGGTTTAGGGTTCTTGTTCTATCTAGCCGAATACATATCAAAAATACCAAAAAAAAAAATCGCTTCCGATCTACCATATACACCCCAATCCGATTCCTTGTAGTTTCCCTGCCGTGACACAAAACCTACCAAAAACGCTGCCGCCATCCATCCCTACTCGCAATCGGATTCATCCCACCCACCCGCAAACCACCCACCGCTGCCACCTTCCTAGCCTCTATCGGATTCGTGCCATATCACGCTTACAAAAGCCCCCGCGCACCCACAGCACACTTACCAAATCCCACCCGCACGCTCAAACCCGCGGCAGAAAAACTCTGTCGCCGCTGCCGTACGCTGCTCGCTACACGTAACACCCGCGCGGCCAAAAACCACCGTAACGCGCTTACCCGCAGCCGTAACGCGAGCGCGCGCGCTGCCGCGGTACGAAAATCGCAAGTTTTGCTGCCGCGCGCGTCTGCTAGCTGCTGTTTGCTGCCGCGGTACGTTTTTCTTCCGTTTTCTCTGCCGTGAGCTCTGCCGTGGATCAAAAACCACCTGTTTTGCTGCCGTGAGCTGCTGTTTTCTGCCGTGAGCTAGTAACATCATTTTCCCTTAGTTTTTCTTTGTTTTTCTTTGTTATTTCCTGTTTTTATCACTAGGACCAATACATCCACTCTTTGTGAACCATAGCCACAGCCTTTCTACAGCATCTTAATAGGAACTTGCCCACAAGTATAGCTATTTTTGTGCTCTGGCAGGCTGCTCATTTTTTCATCACCACTATTGTGTTCACTTGTGTTTGGTTAATTGTTGCTCCTAGCTTAGTGTAAGGCCATTGGAAAAATACAAAAAAAAAATAGAAAAAGCAAAAAGTATAAAAAAAAAGAGAAAAGAGAAAAGAGAAAGTGCAAAGAGGCCATATCATTGCTATTGTTTACTAGTTGAGCTTGCCATTGTGACACTCGGTTTTTCTTTGAGCAATCTTGTGCATGTTAATTAAGAGCCTAGCTAGTGACTTTCTAGCGCATTGCAAAAATTCATCCATATATTTGCTTTGCCACATTTGTCTCCATTATTGTGTGAGTTTCCTTGGGTATTTTTATATCTTCACTAAGACAGCAAATAGGATTGTTACTTTGGTGATTGTTAGGTATCCATACCAAGCCCCACTAAATAACCGTGTTTGCCTTTGTGAGAGTTAAAAACCTGGGTATTCTCTCTTTCACACCAAAGCACTTTAATTGCCTCTACTTGTGGTAAGTATCTCTATTCACTTTGGAGTGGTAAGATATCCTATTGTCTTGCTAGATTTTTGAGTGAGTTGTGAGAGGCACCACAACCTATACTTGTTTTATTTTCACTAACCTTCTAATGGATCCTTCTAGTGATGATCTTGTGCAACAAAAGATGGACCAAACCGAGGGAGTGAATTGGAGGGAGTATGAGGCATTAAGGGATGTGTTGAAAAATCAATTGACTGAAAATGAGACACACTTCAAGAAATATGTTGATAGTGCATGTGATCCTCTATATGAAACTGTTCATAACATGGAGAAGAAGGTGGAAGAAACCAATACTTTGGCCGAGACCAATAGTGCTCAATTGAAAACAATGCAAGATTCTATTGATGCTTTCAATCATACTATGACTGATCTTCAAAGATTGATTCAAGCTCGGTTGCCACCTCTTGATGATGACAATGCTAGTGTCCATAGTGATGCAAATAATGAGGAGGAGCCTAATGTTGGCCGTGGAGCTAGAGGAGAAAGAGGCCGAGGAGGTGTTCTAGGCCGAGCTAGGCGTGTGCCCATACCAATTGCTCATGAAAATAGAGAGGATGCATTGGGTAAGCCCAAATTTTCTATTCCAGCTTTCAGCTTTGATAATATGGACGTGGAAGAATATTTTCTATGGGAGTTGAAGATAGAAAAATTGTGGATATTACATGAATACAATGAGGATAGAAAGATCAAATTGGCATCTTCTGAGTTTGATGGATATGCTCTTAGATGGTGGGATAATCTAGTGAGAAAGAGACATGATGATGGTGAGTTGCCCATTGTCACTTGGAACACCATGAAGAGGCTTATGAGAGAAAGATTTGTACCACCCAATTACATAAGGCAACAATTTGACAAATTACAACAATTGAGGCAAGGTACCAAGACAGTTGATGCTTATTATCAAGAGATGGAATTAATCATGCAAAGGGCTCGTGTGAGAGAGCAAGGATAGCAAACAATGCAAAGATTCCTTTCAGGTTTCCATTACAAAATCAAGGGCATTGTGAGGCATTATCAATATACTAATATGCATGATTTACTCCATCATGCTAGGGAGGCCGAATCACATCTACTTGAGGAGGCACAAAATTCAGCAAGAACAAGGAGTAGGTTTCCATTGAGATCATCTACTACTCCTAGTATACCACCACCACCACCTCAATCATCAAGTTTTAGAGGTGCTCCATCATCCAAAACTGATCCTAGTGTGTCTAATACAAGGAAAACATCACAACCAGCAGCAAGTGCCTCGGGTTCTAGTGCTTCTACTACAAGAAATAGAGATATTACATGTCACACATGTGGAGG
Source organism: Alopecurus myosuroides (assembly GCA_028641055.1). Classification (NCBI taxonomy): domain Eukaryota; kingdom Viridiplantae; phylum Streptophyta; class Magnoliopsida; order Poales; family Poaceae; genus Alopecurus; species Alopecurus myosuroides. Next base: position 15,879 of record JAPCYS010002955.1, read on the forward strand.
CAAGGGTCACTTCAAGAAGGATTGTCCAAATTCAAAAGTGATGATTATCAATGAGAACAATGAGTATGAGACAGGTGATGATGTTGATCCCAATGATATCGATGATGATGATGGCTATTTGAGTGATTCTCCTTTGGATGCTTATGCTACTACTATGCCATCTATTATTTGCACACAAAATTCATTGACTGTGGTGCCTAGTCCTGAAAATCAAAGGTGCAATCTATTTCAAACAAAGGCTGTTATTGGTCCCAACATGGCTTGCAAAGTCATTATTGATGGAGGGAGTTGTAGAAACTTGGCAAGCAATAATTTATGTGCCAAGTTGAACCTAAAATACTTACCACATCCGAGCCCTTATCATATCCAATGGTTGAGTAGCACGGGACAAATGAAGGTATCTCATATGGTGAGAGTGGAGTTTCAAATTGGACCTTACAAAGATACTATTGAGTTTGATGTGGTTCCTATGACAGTGTGTCACCTATTATTGGGAAGACCTTGGCAATTTGATAGAAGTGTGAAGCATGAAGGAAGAGCTAATACTTATGAGTTGCATCATCATGGGAGGACTATTATTTTGAGGCCTATGACTCCACAACAAATTGTAAATGAGTCCCAATCCAAAATAGCTATGAAAGTGGAAAGAGAGAGAGAGAGAGGGATGAGGGAACACCAAAAATACAAGCCATGGGGAGTGATAGTACAACCAATTCGAGTGGTAAAAAGAGAGAGAACCTATTATGCATGTTAGCCACCAAAGAGGATTTGAGGGAATTTAGGGATGATCCTTCATTAGTCCCTATTGTGCTTATTCACAAGGGAGAGATTTTGGTTTCTAATGACATGACCCCTATTCCTCTTGGTGTTTCTAATGTTTTGTAGGATTTTGAGGATGTTTTTCCACAAGATGTGCCTTCGGGATTGCCACCTTTGAGAGGTATTGAGCATCAAATTGATTTAATCCCCGGAGCATCTCTCCCAAACCGAGCTCCTTATAGAACCAATCCACAAGAAACAAAGGAGATACAAAGACAAGTGCAAGAACTATTTGACAAAGGTTATATTCGGGTTAGTCTTTCTCCTTGTGCCGTTCCCGTTATTTTGGTTCCTAAGAAAGATGGTACTTGGCGCATGTGTGTAGATTTTAGAGCAATTAATAACATCACTATTCGTTATCGTCATCCTATACCACGTTTAGATGACATGTTAGATAAATTAAGTGGTGCTACTCTTTTCTCTAAAATTGATTTGCGTAGTGGATACCATCAAATAAGAATGAAAGAGGGAGATGAATGGAAAACTGCTTTTAAAACAAAATTTGGTTTATATGAGTGGTTAGTAATGCCCTTTGGTTTAACTAATGCACCTAGTACTTTCATGAGATTAATGAACCATATTTTTAGAGACTTTATTGGTAGATTTGTGGTAGTTTATTTTGATGATATTCTCATATATAGCCACAATGAACATGAACACATGGATCATATTAGACAAGTTTTGCAAGTGCTAAGAATTAATAAATTGTATGGTAATCTTGAGAAGTGCACTTTTTGCAAAGATAAGGTTATATTTCTTGGTTATGTTGTTTCTAAGGATGGAATTGAGGTTGATCAATCTAAAATTGAAGCTATTCGAAATTGGCCAATTCCAACTAATGTGAGTCAAGTTAGAAGTTTTAATGGGCTTGCTAGTTTCTATAGAAGATTTGTGCCTAATTTTAGTACAATTGCTGCCCCTTTAAATGATCTAACTAAAAAGTTAATTTTGAATGGGGTGTTACTCAATATTGCTTTTGATACAAAGGAGAAGTTGATTTCGGCCCCATTGCTTATGCTTCCAAATTTTGATAAACAATTTGAGATTGAGTGTGATGCTAGTGGCATAGGTATTGGAGGTGTGCTCATGCAAGAAAAGAAACCTATTACCTATTTTTCTGAAAAATTAAATGGTGCACAATTGAATTATTATGTTTATGATAAGGAATTATATGCACTTGTGAGAGTTTTAGAGGTATGGAAACATTATTTGTGGCCTAAAGAATTTATTATACATAGTGATCATGAAGCATTGAAATTTTTAAAGTGCCAAAATAATTTGAATAAGAGACATGCTAAGTGGGTTGAGTTTATTGAATCTTTTCCATACATCATAAAACATAAAAAGGGATTGGATAATGTAGTTGCTGATGCTTTATCAAGAAAGAATATGTTACTCTCAAATTTAGAAAATTAAGGTTTCGGGTTTGGAGGGTATTAGAGATTTATATGATGAAGATAAAGAATTTTCTATGCCATTTAATAAATGTGTTAATACTAAAGCATGGGAAAAATTTCATATACATGATGGGTACTTGTTTAGAGCTAACAAATTGTGTATTCCAGAGTGTTCCTTGCGTTTATTTTTGATCCAGGAATCTCATAGTGGAGGATTGATGGGACACTTTGGAAGAGAGAAGACTTTGTTGTTGTTGGCTGAAAATTTCTATTGGGCACATATGAGAAGAGATGTGTATAGATTGGTGCAAAGATGTATTACTTGCAACAAATCCAAATCAAAATTGAAGCCCCACGGATTGTACACACCATTGCCATCACCAAGTACACCATGGGAAGATATTAGCATGGATTTTGTGTTGGGTTTGCCAAGGACAAAAAGAGGACATGATTCTATCTTTGTGGTTGTGGATAGATTTTCAAAGATGGCTCATTTTATTCCATGCCACAAGAGTGATGATGCTTCTCACATTGCAAATTTGTTCTTTAGAGAAATTGTGAGATTACATGGAGTTCCAAGGACTATAGTTTCGGATAGAGATGTCAAGTTCATGAGTTACTTTTGGAAGACACTTTGGGGTAAGCTTGGCACTAAGCTATTATTTTCTACTACTTGCCACCCCCAAACTGATGGACAAACCGAGGTGGTTAATAGAACATTGTCCACATTGCTAAGAGGTATGATCAAGAAGAATTTGAAGGAGTGGGAGGAGTGTTTGCCCCATGTGGAATTTGCATACAATAGAGCTGTGCATTCAACTACTCAATTATGTCCTTTTGAGGTGGTCTATGGTTTCAAGCCTATTACTCCTCTTGATTTATTACCACTTCCTTTACATGAGAGAGTTAATATGGAGGTATCAAAGAGGGCTGATTTTGTGAAGAGGATTCATGCGAAAACAAAAGAAGCAATTGAGAAGAAGGGAAAACATGTGGCTGAAAGAGTAAACAAGAAGAGGAAGGAAATTATATTTCGGCCAGGAGATATGGTGTGGGTGCACTTTAGAAAAGATATATTTCCCACATTGAGAAAGTCCAAGTTGATTCCTAGAGGTGCTGTTCCTTATAAAGTTCTATCTCCGATCAATGATAATGCCTACAAAATTGACCTCCCAATTGATGAGTTTGGTGTGAGCAATTCATTTAATGTGGCTGATTTGACACCTTACCATGGAGATGATTTAGCATCGAGGTCGATGCCTTTTCAAGAGGGGGAGGATGATGAGGACATCCCTAGCTCTTCACCTATTGTTACACATGAGGATGCTCCTATAAAAGCTAATGAAGTGAGGATTGGTCCAATGACAAGATCAAGAACCAAGCTATTACAACAACAGGTGAATTCACTCCTACTTGAATATAATGTTTATAAGTGTGAGAGCTTTATACTACCTAAATCTTTGCATTTGTGTATTCTTAGGTTTGTTGATAACACAAACATGAATGGAGATCATGGAGAGGAGCTACACAAGGATGAGCATGGACTTCAAGAGGAGATGGAAAACAAGTGCTAGCATGGTGAAAACAACAAATAACAAATGTTATCGTGACAAGGGGATGGTGCCTCCACAAGGTCAAATGCACTAAGTGTGGAAAACAAATGTCAATTATGTTATTCCACACTCATACATGAACAAGGCAAGAGGAGGGCGCCCACAAGGAGTATCAATGCGCCATGTACAAGACCTAGTTCAATTAGGATTGGTTTGTATACCAATTTGGCCGCACCCCTTGTGTGGGGGTCGGTTTGTATCCAATTGTGGTAGGTATAGGAGTCCTAGTCCAATTAGGAGTAGTGCTTGCGCAAGGGATCCCCTTGTGGCCGCACCCCCTCTCATATATACCCCTTGGGGCGCATAGGAGAGGACAGACTACGTTAAAACATAAACCCTAGACCTCTAGATTGAAACTGCTTGTAAGCCTTTCATCTGGAAGTTCATCTGCAAACTTTACGTGTTACCTGCTGTTCCACTGGGAATAAGACGGTACATGACCACTTGTAGTCGGTGGATTACTTGTGCAAGAGTGTAGAGTTGAGAATATCCTTGGGGTTGCTATCTTTTGCATTGGCATCAGGGATCAGCCGGGAGAGTTCTTAGTGGCGCACTAGTTATCATACTGGAGTTGTCTGTGAGTTCACTGAGAAGATTGGGACACCCCTTATCA
>JAPCYS010001179.1:0-19752 GCA_028641055.1 Alopecurus myosuroides
CGTGGTGGTGTCACGGCAGATGCCATAGGATGGCTAAAGATGTGGGGACGAAGGACGCTGGAGGCGCTCGGGGAGGGATCACGCGACGAGTAGACGCGTGAGGTGAAGATCAAACACTGCAAACAACACGATCTACCCAGGTTCAGGGCCCTCGTGAGGAGGTAAAACCCCTACTCCTGCCTGCCTTTCTTTATTCTGGTGTCTCACCGAGTAGCCACAGTACAATGGTTCTTGCTACCGAGTAGCCACTCTTCTATCTCCGGGTAGAATTAGGTCAAGAATCTCTACGTGTGATCCAGCCCAAGTCTCGTCCCTCGGGCAGGAGGCGGCGGGGCACCTTATATACCCGGTGCCCAGCCGGATACAGCCAAATACAAACAAGTGTCGACATTGTGTGCACACCGTCCTTCTTCCGAGTTCCCGCTGACAGCTTTGGCTTCTAAGCTTGTCCTGATGCGGAAAGTCGTTGGGCAAAACCAAGTAACCAGTCTGTTATCACTGTGCGAACACAGAGTAGGTCCCCCCTATCCTGCGACGCCCTGCTGACACACTGTCGCTGTCAGGCACGCCGTCCCCAGATGAACAGTGCTGTGAACAGTGCCAAGTACGGACCCGGGATACGCGGGATTCGGTGTCAGAACGGCTCCTTTGACTTCTGGCCCGAGTAGGTTCCCGCCAGTTTTACTCGGACTAGCTCTTCTATTCGAACAAACATGACTTCCTGGATTCATCCTTCTGACCATCTTTTGTGCAAGACCGAGTAGCAGTCGACCGGGTAACGAGTACCGGGTAGGGGGCTACTCGACCAAATTTCTCTTTTGACCTTGCCTTTAGCACTTGCCTTTACCCTACTCGGGGGTAACCCCCCGACAGCAGTCCCCGAAGCTGGTAGAGTCCTGAGAACTCGTTCACTGGGCCCTGCCAGCTTTAACCCAATCTTGGCAACATTGCCCTTGAGCTTCACGATGCCGAGTAAAACCTCCGAGTAGCACTTTGAAGAGTACCTTGAGTTTCCTCCCTTCCGAATAGAGCTAGCTTCCTTCTCTGTAACCGAGTAAAAAGACTTAGGGAATTTCTTCAATCGAATCTCTGCAGCGCAGAGCACAATCCGGCTTTCCGTGCCGCAACTGGGCACGTGTCACGCATCCAGGACCGCGATGCCTCGCTGCCCAGGACCTGACAGGCCACGCGCCCAGTTTTCACGGAGTGGGCCCATTGGCTCGTAATGTCCCATCACGCGCAGTAATTGCCCACGATCTCGTCGTGGGATCTAATGCGGCCGTTCCGCGCGCGTTCCGCGCTGTGTGCGTTTCTAACCGGCCACATACCCCATGCCGCACGATTTATTGCCACGATCGATCCCACTACTCCAATTCATAACGGCAACCCGAGGTGCGGTATAAATACCCCTCGGTAACTTCCTCTTCTCCTTCCGCTTCACTTTCCCCTTCTGCCTCCTCGATTCTCCGCCGTCACAGAGCTCTCCGCCGCCGTGCAACTCTTTGCGCCGCTGCGGGTTCTCCCACTCCGCCAATTTCCTCCAATCTTCTCCCAACTTCCTACTCGCTGCCATGGCTCGCGGTGATAGTGTTCGCGCCGGCTGGGCCGGCTCCGACGTCACCGCCGAGGACTGCCAGTGGCTCGTGAACACCCGGAGGGTTCCTCCCGGTGTTCAATGCCGGCAGCCCGACGGCGAGCTCGTTCCGTCCCCGCAGGAGGGCGAACACGTCGTCTTCCTCGCGCACTTTTCGCGAGGATTTGGACTTCCTGCATCCAACTTTCTCCGTTCTTTCCTGGATCACTACGGCCTCCAGATGCATCATCTTCCTCCCAACGCCGTCGTCTTCCTCTCCTACCACGCTGTGGTGTGCGAAGCCTTCCTCGGCGTTCGCCCCACGACGGAGATGTGGTCCAAGTACTTCTTCTTCCGCCAACAGAGCAAGGGCAAGAAGGACGGCGCGGACACCAGCAGCCGGATAACCGAGACCGGGAGCGCCATGATGGTGCAGCGCCCCGGAACGAATCATCCCCGCATCAAGGGCCTAGATTCTGTCCGCAAGTGGCAGAAATCCTTCTTGTACGTGAAGAACATCCCCGCCACGAAGGAGGCCAAGATCGAGGACCGCATCAATCTGCCCCCTTGGAGCAACCGAGCTCCTACCGGGCAGAATTGGAAGAGCAAGCCATCCAACAACAGGAACCTGATGCAGATGGAGGAGCGGATCGCCCATCTGATCGGAGAAGGGCTCAAGAGCGACGATCCAGTCGCCTGCTGGATTCGTAACCGCGTGCTGCCTCTGCAACGCCGCTCCCACCCCATGTGCTACATGGGCGGCCCCCGCGACTGTACTCGGACGACTACCTTCGAGCTCAGCAACGCGGATGTCGCCGCTTACGCTCGGTCCATCCTGACCACTGGCCTTCGAGACAACTGGCAGTATGGCTTCATCCCCTACAGCCGCACAAAGCCGATTCCACGGGTATGCTCTTCTTAATCTGCTTATTGTATATGCAATCCGAGTAGATAGCTTCCTCTCCTTGCTGCGACTAGCATTCGCGCTCTGCGCCGAGTAGGGCGTTTAGCGGAACTGCTCAGGCTTAGTGTGCTTGTTGTTTGCACGCCTTGTCGGGTAGCACACTTAGGGGAAACACTTAGGCTTAATGTGCTTGATGTTTGCACGCCTTGCCGAGTAGGACACTTAGACGAATCGCTTAGGCTTAATGTGCTTGGTGTTTGCACGCCTAGTCGGGTAGAGTGCCTTCATGCTACTCGGCTAACTTGCGATGTTTCTCTATTCTTCAGGTCCTTGATCGCTAGCTCGCTGAGAGCAGTGAGCGCTTCGAGGGCAACTGGTCAGATGACCGAGAGGAAGACGATGAGGTCTCCTTCGAGACCGCGGACAAGCTTAATCCTCCTGAAGCCGCCCAGACGAGTAAGCATCACGTGGACGCGTCTCTTCGTGACTGGTCCGAGGATGAAGATGAAGGTAACTGACTTTATCCCGTCTGGTCGCGAGCAGCACAAACTAATTGCTTCCTGCTTCTGAATTGCCTTTCTTCCTTTCAATTTATCAGATGGTGCTGATGCTGAGGATGACGGCGAGGATGAAGACGAGGACGAGGAAGCCCTGGTCGTCGATCCTCTTTCAGTAGCCGCTCCTCTTACCCGCAAGCGCGCGGGCAGTGGTGCTCAGGAGCCCCCTGCCAAGAATAAGAAGCCGACCGAGAAGACGACCAAGAAGGTCGTGAAGAGAAAACGACCAGCAATCCCTACCCGCAAGGGGTAAGTTCCTTCTCGATTGTACGCTTCGGTTCACTTCGTTCTTCTCGGTTGATTCCCAATCCTTTTACTTCGCTGTTTCCTCTCAGTTTCCTCTGCCCTCTTCTTATTTCTGAACGCAATTTTCTCTTCAGAGCCCCCTTGGATGCGGACACCGCTTTTGCGCCCACCAAGACCAAGAAGAAAACCGCCATCGACGTTGATAAGCTTATCGACCTCGACGGCGACGAGAACGACGCCGCCAACGCACAAAGAGAGGACTCCGACGAGGCTCGGTATATGGACACCGATGCCCAGAATGTCGAGCTGGAGCAGCAGTCCCGCGCAGAACAAGAAGCGCAGCATGCTGCTCGCCAAGATAGGCCTCCTTCTCCTCCGGCCAACACAGCCGAGGAGAACCAAGATCAAGACCAAGAGATGCACAACGACGCCGCCCCTGAGCGGCACGGAGAAGAACAAGAGCAGCCAGCCACAGGGACTGCTGAACAGGAAGATCCCGCAACCCAGAGGCGGGTGGAAGAACAAGATACCTCACAGCAAGGTCCCGCTGCCGAGCAGCGGGTTGAAGTAGTCAATAAGACGGAGGAATACCCTCTGAGCGACGCGCAACCAGACGTCGCGCAGGGTAGCGCCCAGCCGGATGCCGCGCCGGGTAGCGCGTCCCTGGCGCCGCCTACCCAGCAGGGCACCTCCTCCACTGCACCAGACTCCTCCTTGGTGCAGAAAACCAAGGCTGCAGCCAGCCCTCCGGCCAAGCCTGTTACGAGGAAGAACGCTCAGGAAGCTGCCGAGAAGAAGGCCGCCGAGTGTAACACCCGGGGTTTTCCCCAAAATAAAACTGCTTGTTGTTTTTCTTTTGGATCACATGACATATTTTGCATCATATTAACATGGCACAAATAGAATTATTTTCTAAAATATTTTAAATGGTAAACAATCTATTCCTCTAATTCACTTGTCATTTTTTTCTGAATATAAGTAATAAAACCCAAAAAAAAAAAAAAAGTTTGGCTGGGTGGCAGCCAACCGGCCAGGCCCTAGTGGCCCAACCGGAGGCCACCAACCCAACCAAACCCTAACTCTAAACACAACGCACGCACACCTCACGCACACAACACCACACAACACACCTACCCACGCACGCACCCAACTCAACGCACGCACACGACCCATACGCACACCGCACACAACTCACGCACGCTACACGCACACCCCCAGGCACCACACACACGCACGGGAGGAGGGGATCGATCGATCCCCTCGTCCCCAACCTCCCGCCTCGCTCGCAGGCTACCTCCTCACAGCAGGTCTCCGCTCCGCCTCTCCTGCCCCGACCTCTCACCCCTCAAGCTCGCGGCCCTCCTCCTTCCCGTCGCCGAGCTCACCCCCGGACACACCTAAGGATCCTCTGCTGCCGGTTTCCTGCCTCGCGCCGGCAGCAGGCAGCCGGAGCTCGCCCGCGACGAGGTGCTTCTTGTCCACGGTCACGGCCTGGACCTTGCCTCCTCTTTCCAGGTGCTGCCGAGCAGCCCGGCCCCCTTCCCCACCTCCTCCGAGCTCGCCCCAACCACCCATCGCTGCCTCCCGCCGGCGAACTCCGCCGCCCCTCCCTCTCACCTCGCCCTCCTCCGTCCCGCCATGGCCTTCCTCCTTCCCCGAGCACATCCTAGTCCCTTGCCTCCTCCCTCCGCCATGGACGTTCCACGGCGAGCTCGCCATCATCTCGTCCGCCGCCGCCGCGAGGTAAGTAGGCGAGATGGTGTCCGGCTCCGGTATCTCCTCGCGGCGCGTGGTGATTGACGAGCGCCACCACATGCTCGGCAGTCTGTCGTCGATCCTCGCCAAGGAGCTGCTCAACGGGCAGCACGTGGTGATCGGTGGCTATTTCCGCTTGTGGAGTTTTGCTTTCAGCCGGGATGAACCAAGACTCCACCCTCGCACCAAAATACTTCTGAATCGAAGAGGGGCCTGTAGTGCTCCTGCTGCTCTTTTCTCTCTCTATGTTGGTTCCAGATCCGTCCTCTAAGGGATGATCCTCGTCGACCTTTGCTCGTTGGCTGTTCGACACAAGTCCCGCAAGAAGATTGGTGCATCCCGGGTATCCGTCTGTACATGTGCTACGTTTGTTGTGGCCGAGGCCTTCGCGCCCGTGTCGTGGATGACCGTGACGCCGCCAAGATCGACCCCGACCCGTACCTCATCGCCAAGTCCGAGCACCGGAACCGCCAAGATTCCTACCCGGTGCGACAAGCACCTCGACCACGACTACTCCCTCGACGAACCGTGAACGACTACATCGCCTTCGTCATGTCCGTTTTGCGTCGGCCGCCTTCGTGCGCGCCCGAAGACTGAAACTGTCAAGTTCGCCACCAACCCCGGAGATGCCGATGTAAGGTTCGGCCACGACTACGACGACCACGTCGACTCCAGACGTGAATGACTACTTCGACGACGACACGAGAACAATTATCTCCTCGACGCCCCAAAGACGATGATGCGGTGGTGCAATTACGACTACTTCCTCGACGTCGACTACTTCCACTACCACGCCTACGTCGACTACTTCCTCTATGACCCGAAGACCTCGACTTCGACTACATCGACAACGGAATGTCTACTTCCCCTGCTACGACGACTTCGCCTACTTCCTCTTCTTCGTCTACTTCCTCCTCTTCCACTACTTCCTCCACGTCCCGAAGTTTCCGGCGCCGAACCCGAAGATCCTCTCCACACGTGCGAACCCAAACCCTTATATATTTATGCCCTATTTTCTATAACATATCAACTATATTTAAAATGTCATCGCATCATGTTTGCATTGCATCTTGTGGGTTTCGGGGTAATAATAATATCACCTAACAATTAATTATGGAATGAGTTGGGATAATTAATATTGTCCCGGTTCCATTTAAATTGCATAGCTCATCTTTATATTATCTCACCATGTTAAACCACATTTAATATTGATGGGTAAATAAATAACGTGAACCTCCTAAATTAAATGTTGGGCTTCCGGCTCAATTTAAATTGATTTAATTGCATAAATCATAACTAATTCATTTTAACTCCAAATTTGAAAAGTAAAATATGTTTTCCAATCAAAATTCTCTAAACTTTGCAAATATCCATTTTGTTTTCTGTTTCAAATAAATTAAATTGCTGAAAACAACTATTTCTTAATTAATGCATTTAAAATTGCTAATTTGATAACTTGCTCATTTTAATTCCAAATCCAACAAATAAAATATGTTTTCATACCAGAAAAACGCACTTAATCTGTTCATGCCATCCATGTTCATGTTTGCACCTTGCATGTTGCATTTGTAGTAGTGTTATGTATGTTCACCTAATAAATACATATGGAATGTGTTGGGGTATTTAATTCAATTGTTGCCCTATTCCATTTAATATTGCTTAACTCACCTATTTACTGTTTTCCATGCTAAACAACATTTAACTTGATGGTTAGCTAAACAACTTGAACAAATTCCTATTTCTTCGGACTCCGGTTCCGATTAAATTGCTTAAGTTGTTTCCCCTGTTGCATCTTGCCATGTCATGCATATAAAATAGGATCATGCTGGATCTTTGCCGTAGAAGTAATTGTTGCATCCGGTGTTTCTTTTAGTTCGTTGCTTCTTCGCGGATAGGACGTTGAGATGATGTGAGCAACGACAAGTTCTGCTACCTCTACTTGCTGGATTCCAGGCAAGTATACTCACTTGCTGCCAAATGGCTGCCTTTCATCACTTGTTACCGATTCTTTCCGTTGATTCCTTTCTGCTATCCTTAGTAGTAGTTGTTTCTGTTACGAACCCATCACATCAATCCCTCAATCTTGATATTGCCTCACCTCCATACCTAAAACCATTGCTTGTTGCCCGTGTCTTACTAGCATGCTTAGGTTGTTTTGCTCGAGTCTGTTACCCGTTACCTTCTGTTATTATTTCATTATGTTCTGGGGGCTCGATGTTTAATAAATCAATCAATCATGCTACTGCTATTGTTAAATAATAATTTGATGATAAGGCACCGGCAGGAGGCCCTTGTGGTTTTGAGGCCTGCTAGTGTCGACCCTAATAGGAAAAGGGTCTTGTCTACTGATCCATGATGAGCGCACTACCCGCATGTGGGAAGCGAGTATGGGCGCCCCCCTCAATTTGACTCGATTCGCATCTCGTCCAAATCGCCTCATTTAGTTCGGGTTTTCCATTTGCTGCATGCATGATCTTGCGAGCCCTTGGTACCCGGGTGGAACTTTCGTAGTCGGCATATAGGGGGACACGGTCTTAGAGTGCTATGAGGGTCCATTTTCTTCTGGGCTTGATTAGCCGTGCGCCCAAGGTGCTTTGGGCTTGATGCGAAGAAGAGTTGAGTTGTGTAGAGTACCTCGCTTGGTGGGTTAGCTCCCCATCTGGCGGGTTATTCTTGCGTGTACGGCTAAATTGGTGCAACCCTGCAGGGATAATCTTCTCGAGAAGCCGTGTTTTCCGCGGTTATGGATTACTTGGTGAAAGTACTGGCTAACAAGTACTCAGGACAACTTAAACCTAATGATTAACAATCTTACACCCAATGATTAACAACTTGACTAGTAATAGGCTTATTGACACAATAATCTGAACCATCACTAATCCAACTGTGAGAGTTATCCTCGGATTGCTTCTTTGGATAAGGGGCGAGATCCAGGATGGGTTTGTTTGAAGTTATCTTTCAGTTGGTTACAATACTCGATCTTATCTTCTTTCTGTTAGCCGGAAGTTGTGGTATCTCTCTGTAGTTGGTTAGTGCAGCCCGCTGTCGCTTATTTGCAATAACCCCTTCCTTTCCGTTGATCCCATAGTATTTGTATCTTGTGATGACTGGCTACGCCGGTATCTTGTGAGTATGGTTTATCCACTTGCCAGTACTTAACCGTACTGACCCACGAATCTCTTTCGTGGCTGCATATTCAATATTGCAGTCAACATGTTTGAAGTCTGACGACGTTAGCTTGGGAATCCCTCCGGCTCGGCCTGGGCAGGGATTGGACGCTCTCGGTTATCTTCAGGACTCTTAGTCCAAGTTGTATCTTGTCCGTAGCCGGACGCTATGTTGTTTCTTCCGCTGTTATTTGGATCTTTGTATTGTATCAGTTGTATCCCTGGCTCGTTTGAGTCATCTTGTATCTATCTGATTCTGTTGTAATTGTGGAATATTCGTGAACTATTGTAATGTTATCACAAGTGGCAACCTGGAATCGGTTATTATGTGGATTTTGGCGGGAATGCTGAAATCTGCATAGTGCCCGATCTCGGGGCGTCACACCGAGAAGAGGGCCACCGAGAAGAAGACCACCGAGAAGAAGACCACCGAGAAGCCAACCGCCCAGAAGGAGATTTCGAAGAAGCGGGCTGCCGAGAAGCCAGCAGGCCCGGCAGAAGGCACTGTTCGCAGGAACCCGGCGCGTGGCGCCGGTCATCAGCAGCCGTGATGCCGCCGCCAACGTCAATCGCCAAGTCCGCTCAGCTGGCTATCCGCGAGCCTGGCGCGGCTGCCGACGCCGTTGCCGCATCCAGTGTCGCAGATCCGCCCAGCTTCCCACCTTATATGGTGAAGGTCAGCCAGCAGTACCAGGTTGGCTTCACCCCCGAGGAGCAGAGGCTTGCTCTTAAGAAGGGGAAGAAGGCCGTGGCAGTAGACTCCAAACCCCCGGCCAAAAATCAGGACAAGTCTCTCTCGATTTCTTCGCGCGAGGTTCAGGACAAGGCGGTGACGTCCCAGGGCCTTGAGCAAGTGCTCGATTTGGTTGGTTTTATCGACGCCAAGTGGGACAGCAAGATCCTTGGTAACTCGAACTGGGACGGCACGGATTTGGACGACTTGGACCATATGCGTGTCGATTGGAACAAGGCAGACTTGGGTTACAAACCCATGACTATCTCATCCAACTCCAGCACGCTTGCCGCCAAGATGTTCGTCCACCGCAAGAATGCAGAGGACCTTGAGCAATCTTACGCGGTAAGCTTCTACTCATCCTCCCCGAGTTGCGTTTCACTTTCCTTCTACTCTTCTTCTTTTCCTTGTCCATTACCCAGTCCCCGAGATTCTGGCCGAGTAGGCGGATACTCTCTCGAGTAGCCGCCTTCTCGGGTCGAATATCTACTTCTTTGCCTGATTCTTTTTTCTTTTACTTCTCAGAATAGCTTACTGAAGCGGACCGTCCTGCACCGTCGGCTACTCTGGAACCATGCCATTGCCAGGAGACGCATTGACGCCCTGGAAAGAGAGCGCGCAGCCAACGAGGCAGCCGAGAAGGATGTGATGAACAGCACCCTGAGACTTTCTGAAGTTGAAGGTACGCTTTTAGCTGCACGGTTCTTGCGTTTGGTGTTTACGCCCGCTGTTGCTTTTTGCGCTGACCAATTCTATTCTGTAGGAAAGCTAAAGGCCCTGGCCGACGAGCATGCGAATTGCCGTGCCTTTGTCGAGAATGGCCAAGCCACCATCAAGAGATTGGAAGGTATGTCAACGTCTTCTCGGCTTGTCTTTGTGTTTCTTTCTTCGCTACTCTGCTGACCGTGCTTTGCTCTTCTCAGAAGATCATAAAAAATTTGCCGAGGAACATCAAGATTGCCTCAAGCCTGCTGAGGTGCAGCAGCAATTGTCCAGCCAGGCTGTCGAGCTGTTAAAAGAGCACACTACCGAGATGGAAGCTCTCCAACTCCAGCCGCAGACTGCGCTCAAGGACGCCCTCAACTTAGCAGCCGAGAAGAAGGATTTGCTTGCCGAGAAGGAGAAGAACGAAGCGGCAGCCAAAGCCAAGGAGAGCCCTCGAACAAGAGTGCGAGGTGCTGAAGAAAAGCAACGCTGACCTCTTCGCTCAGCTGGACGGGCTCCGCTTGATTGAAGAAAAGCACTTATCCGACGAGGAATCGTGGAAGAACCAGTTACAAGGGCTGCGCTATGACTTGAACAGTAAGTCCTCTCTTTTCTTTGCTTCACTGCTTCCTCTTGTTCCTCTGCTACCCGTTTCACATTTCTACTCTGTTATTGTTTCTGATCTTCTCGATAGCTCTTGCAGGAGTCTTCCCCGACCTTGAGTCTTCTTGCGGGCCTGCCCTTGCGAAGGCCCGAGCAGCTCGCGCTGAGAAGGGCGAGCCTTTGGACACCAGAGCAGAAATCGAGGAAAGCATCCTGATCATGCAAGGGCAATTCCAGCGGCTAGCGGGCGTGGGCACCGAGCTGGTGCGCGTCGCCTTCGAGATCCATGACCTCTTCTGGCCTCGGGACTCCGCGCCACCGACAATCCGCGGGCTTGCCTTGAAATTGCGCAACGTGAAGGCCGAGCTGAAGAAGTGGCGCGCATCGGGAGCTCGGGCAGGCGCGGACATGATGCTTCTATTCATCACCAGCTGGTACGAAAATCTCAACTTGCAAATTATCCGCGAGATGCGCCAGGACTCCAAGTGGGAGAAGAACTCCGACTGCGTGGCTATCCGCAAGCTTGTCGCTCACGAGGTCGCCCAGTATGCTGACACTGCGACCTTCATCGACGGCCTCACCGAGCCCGACACCGAGGTGGACGAAGGCGAGGAGGAGGGCGAAGACGAAGAGACGGACGAGGAGGAGATGGACTTGAGCTTCTTCGACCGACCCGCCGACGACTCCGGGAAGGGGAAGGCCGCGGTCGTTGCGGGTAGCGACGAGGAGGACGAGAGCGAGAAGATGTCAATCGACACCGCCGCACTCGAGTTCGGCACCTCGTCAGGAGCTGCCCTCGACGACACGATTAGCCTTCGCGCCCAAGCCAGTGGCTCCATCTCAGCGACAGTGCCCGTCTCGGTGGCCACGGCCACTTCAGACCGGGTAGCCACCGAGGCGAACGCAGATGCAACGAGGTCCGATATCGCCAACTCGGAAGCGGATGCTGCCAAGGCCAGCACGGAGGACGAAACTGCGAAGACCGTTGCCGCCAGCTCTGAAGCAGACGCTACCACGGCCAATACTGAAGATGAAGCAGCCAAGGCCGCCACTGAGAACGCCGCCTCGACCTGAATCTGTCATGCAGCTCATTCCTCAAACACTTATCAGATCCCCGGGATGCCGGGTGCAGATGTATCAAACTACTTATGTTTTTGCTTGCTACTCATTTTTATTCCACCCATTATCTTTAACTTAATCCATTTGTTCAGCCTTGGCTCGATGCCGGGTTGCGTTATCATGCGAGTCCCCGAGTTGCATTTCTTATTCACTCTCTCTTTTCGTCTCAGCTCTACCCGCAACTTGTTGCTTTTTTGGTATTCGAGTCACAAGAGTCAAAGAGTAGAGCTGCAAATACTTAGCCGCTTAGAAACAATCATAGTAACGCAGCCCACCACTTAGCCGAAAAGACAAGACAAAGAACAGTAGTAAATGCACCCTACTCGGTTCCTGCACTCTTTTCTTCCTTAGCAATTTTTCTTGTGCCCATTGACGTTTTGCTTGTTCTCTTGCTTGCCATGAAGCCGGGTTTCGGACAGCAGCAGAGTCGAAGAGTTGGCACGTAGGTTTAAACACAATACTCAATGTACTTATGAATTTTGAAGTATAGCAACCGAATAGGCAAAAAGTAAAGCCGAGTAGAAACACTTAAAGCAATTTTGGACGAGGGCAGTCCCCGAGTTCAATTTCAGATTACGGAGTAGAATTGAGAGTACATACACATTTTTGCTCACGAATGAAAACGACGGAGTAGAGCTACATTCCAGGGACGCTTAGATTCCTCTCCAGCTTTATCTGCCCTGTTCTCCTGTGAGGGACGCACATCTACAAGATAGTACGCATCATTGTGCTGCGCTTTGCTCACAATGAAAGGCCCTTCCCATGGAGGAGATAACTTGTGCACCCCGGCTGTGCGTTGCACAAGCCTAAGGACCATGTCTCCTTCTCGGAAAACCCTTGGGTTCACCTTTCGGCTATGATAACGCCGCAGGTTTTGCTGGTAGATAGCCGAACGTGACAGAGTCTCTCTTGCTTCTTCAAGCAGGTCAACGTCGTCTTCTCGAGCTTCTCTCGCCTCCACCTCAGTGTAGAGGGTTACTCGGGGGAGTCATGCTCTAAGTCTATTGGCAACACGGCCTCAGCCCCGTATACCAAGAAAAATGGCGTGTAGCCGGTTGACCGGTTAGGGGTAGTCCTTAGACTCCACAGCACCGCTGGCAACTCGTCTAGCCAACACCCAGGTGTTTTCATCAATGGCTCAATCAGCCTTGGCTTTATGCCTGCTAGCACCATGTCGTTTGCTCTTTCCACTTGCCCATTGGAGGCAGGATGCGCAACAGATGCAACATCTAGTCGGATGTGCTTATCTCTGCAGAATCGCACCATTGCTCCCTCGGCAAAGTTTGTGCCGTTATCCGTGATGATGCTGTGCGGGTAGCCGTATCTCAGAATCACATCCTTCAAGAATTTCACAGCTGTGGCTCCATCGCACTTCCGAATAGGCTTCACTTCTATCCACTTGGTGAATTTGTCCACCATGACCAGGATATGAGTCATGTTGCCTCTAGCCGGCTTAAAGGGTCCGACCATGTCCAAACACCAAACAGCAAACGGCCAGGTGATAGGAATAGTTTTCAACTCGGAAGCAGGCATGTGAATCTTACTTGCGAACATCTGGCAGCCATTGCACTTCCTTACGATGTCCTCAGCTTGCTGCAGAGCCGTGAGCCAGTAGAAGCCATGCCGAAAAGCCTTCTTGACCAATGCCCGAGAAGAGGCGTGATGCCCACATTCTCCTTGGTGTATCTCTACCAGAATCTCTTCTCCCTCTTCTGGTTCCACGCAGCGTTGTAGCACGCCGGTGGCACTCCTCTTGTGCAGCACATATCGGAATATAGTGTATCCCTTGGATCTTCTCTGAATCTGTCTTGCAGCAACTTCATCTTCTGGCAGGGTACCGTCCCTTAGAAAGGATAATATGGGCATAGCCCAACTCAGTGTCCCCCGTGTAGGAAACACTGGTTCGTCCACTTCCATTGGAACGGGTACCGCAGTCTGCTCTGGAGGGTTAGGAGCACTTCTTTGAAGCCCTGAGCGGTTGGCGAGAACCTCCTCAATGAATGCGACAGTCCCCGGGTTAAGGACAGCAGTCCCCGAGTATGGAGTGGCAGTCCCCGAGTAGGGAGTGGCAGTTCCCGAGTAGAGAACGGCATTCCCCGAGTTGGGAGCAGCAGCCCCCGGGTTTCCTGTAGCATTCTCCCAGTCAATCTCCATGGGATCAGATTCCTCGCTTGGCAGAGAAGGGACAAATATGGATTCCGAGTTGGGAGAGGGCTTGATGGATGGCTTCCTCAAGTGCTCCAAGGCAACCCCCGCCGGGATGGATTGCCGAGAAGATCCCAACTTGGACAGCTCGTCTGCCGCTTCGTTCTCTGCTCGGTGAATGTGCTGGAACTCGCATCCTTCGAAGAATCCGGTCATAGACTGTACCAGGAAGCGATAGGATGCCATGTTGGCATCTAGAGCATCCCAAGTGCCAGAGACTTGTTGCACCACCAGATCTGAATCGCCATAGCATATAATGCGCTGCACGCCAACCTCCTTGGCTACTCGCAAACCATGCACCACTGCCTCGTACTATGCTACGTTGTTGGACGCCTTGAAATGAATCTGCAGCACATACTTGAGTTGATCTCGCTTGGGTGACGTAAGCACTACGCCAGCACCAAGGCCTTCCTTCACCTTCGAGCCATCAAAGTGCATCTTCCAGTAATTAGAAACTGAAGCAGGAGGTTCATACTGCACCTCGGCCCAATCCACTAGAAACTCTGCCAGAATCTGAGACTTGATAGCTTCTCTTCTCGCATACGCGGGTGCATACGCGGCTAGCTCAATTGCCCACTTGGCTACTCTGCCACTCGCCTCCTTGTTTCCCATGATATCCGAGATGGGCGCAGAGCTCACAACCGTGATAGGATGCTCTTGGAAGTAATGCTTCAGCTTCTTGGCGCCCAGGTACACGCCATAGGTCATCTTCTGGTAGTGCGGGTAGTTTTGCTTGGAGCTAGACAGCACTTCGCTGAGATAGTACACTGGGCGCTGCACACTCTTGCCTTCTTCTTCTCGCTCCACCACAATCACCACACTGACTACTCGGTTAGTGGCAGCAATGTATAATAGCATTGGCTCCTTGGGTAGCGGACTAGCCAAGATGGGAGCGCTAGCCAGCATTGCCTTCAGCTCGTTGAATGCCACATCCGCTTGCGGAGTCTAGACAAACTTGTCACTTTTCTTCATCAGCTGGTATAGAGGCAGGGCCTTCTCGCCCATTCGGCCCAGGAAGCGGCTCAGAGATGCCAAGCAACCAGTGAATTTCTGCACGTCTTTCAAGGATCTCGGCAAAGACATGCTCTCAATAGCTTTTATCTTTGAAGGATTGGCTTCAATGCCCGACTAGACACCAGGAAGCCGTAGCTTGCCAGCCGGGACACCAAAGGTGCATTTACTCGGGTTCAGCTTCATTTTATACTTGCGTAGGTTAGCAAAGGTTTCCTCCAGGTCGGCAAGCAGAGTATGTGTTTTATTCGTTTTGATGACAATGTCATCTACGTACACCTGCACATTCTTGCCGAGCTGATCGTGCAAGCATTTCTGCATGCATCTCTGATAGGTTGCACCCGTATTCCTCAAGCCAAAACACATGACACGATAGCAATAAGCCCCGTACGGGGTAATGAAAGCAGTCTTTATTTGATCAGCAGGATTGAGTGCAATCTGGTGGAAACCAGAGTAGGCATCTATGAAAGACAGCAGTTCACAACCAGCAGTGGAATCGATCACCTGATCGATGCGAGGTAGCGGGAAGGGATCCTTGGGGCACGCCTTGTTCAAGTCGGTGTAGTCGACACACATGCGCCATGCAGTGGCAGCCTTGGGATCCTCCTTCTTCTTCTCGACCATGACCGGGTTGGCTAGCCAATCCGGATGCAGCACCTCCATGATGAAATTGCTTATCAGCAACTTGGTGATCTGGTCGCCAATGGCTTTCCTTCTCTCATCTCCGAAGCGGCGCATAGCCTTCTTCACTGGCTTGGCGTCAGGACGCACATGTAATGAGTGCTCAACCAACTCCCTCGGGACTCCTGGTAAATCTTCATTGGACCAGGCAAACACGTCCCGATTCTCACGGAGGAAGTGGATGAGCTCGCTTTCCTATTTCTCCGCCAACCCGGAGCCAATGATGGCTACACGGTCGGGGAACTCGGGTCGACCTGGACCTTCTTGGTTTCCTGGGATGCTTGGAACGCGGTCCCGTTTGGGTACTCGGCACGCCTTGCGCACCAGCCTGCGCGGATTGCGCCATAGCCACCACCTCATACATCTTCTTCTTCTCGGCAGCAATCACCATTGACTCCGCCAACTGGGAACCAGCAGAGGCACACTCCATGGACTTCTTGTAATCACCAGCAATGTTAATCACACCATTGGGACCAGGGATCTTCATCTTCAGATACGCCGTGTGGGTAGAGGCCATGAACTTGCTCAGAGCACGCCTGCCGAGTAGAGCATGGTAAGGGCTCTTATGATCAACCACCTCGAACTGCAGGCGCTCTGTGCGGCAGTTCTCCCTTGTACCGAATAGCACATCTATCCATACTCGGCCAATCGGGTTGCACGAGACTCCCGGCACAATGCCATGGAAGGTGGTCTTGCTAGGCAGCAGCATGTTCTCGGCCAGCCCAAGCTTCTCGAGTGTGTCTTTGTACACGATGTTGATGCTGCTGCCGTTGTCGATTAGCACCTTGCTGAACCTCACATTCTTCTCGGGGCCCAGGAAAGTAGGATCCAACACCAAGGCGTAGCTACCCGGGTTGGGCATCACCTTGGGATGATCTACTCGGGACCACCTGATCTCTTGGTCACACCAATACATGTAGTGAGGGACAGCAGGAATCACCGCATTGACCTCCATAGCACGCCTGTGCTGTGATTGCTTGTCGACTGGCTCGGAAGTGAAGATCATGTAGCTCTCATGGTGCTCTTGGTACTGGTTGGAGCCTCCGCCCCCATTGTTGCCGTTGTTGTTGTTGCCCTGGTAGTTGTTGTTGCGGTTGTAGTTGTTGTTGTTGTTGCGGTAGCCCTCATTGTTGAAGTGACGGTTGGCTCCTAAAGCCACTTGGTTCACATTTTCCCTTCTCGGAAACACTGGCGGCCGAGCTGCGGGTGCGCGAGCAGGCTGCACATTAGCATTGGCCGCTGGCAGAGGAGGAGGAGGAGGCAAGCCTTCATTCTTGATCAGATCCCACCACTCGCACTGCCGGGTAGTATGATTGGCTGGCCTTGAAGGGTGCTGAGTGTGAAAACTGCATGGGCCATCCTTCATGTCGTCAAAGACGAACTTCCTCGGCTGCTCGGAGTTGCCGCTACCCGACTGAGGAGCACGGAATGGTTTCTTGTTGCCTTGGCCCTGGTTCTGGTTCTGCCCGTAGGCTCCAGCAGGTTTCTGCCTTTGGCTACCCCCAGCTCCAACAGTCACTGCATTCACCTCTTCAGGGTCGTACCGAGTATCTATTCGGTCACCCCTGCGCTTGTTGCGGAACTCGTTGCGCTTGCTGTTGCTGAAGTTTCTTCTCGGCTCGGAGGAATCCATCAGAGGCTGAGTAGGGTCACCGAGTGCGTACTGATCCGCAATCTTGATGGTTTCCGCCAGAGTGTTTGGCATCTCCCTCTGCAACCTTTGCCACAGCATACTGCCATGCCTGCAACCCTGCGCGAACCAAGTAATGGCCTGGGCTTCATTCACACCTTCACAGGTGTTCCTCAATGTGCTCCACCGAGTAAGGTACTCGCGGTCGGTCTCGTCTTCTCGCTGCCTGCAAGCGGACAGCTGTTGCGGCCTATTCGGCCTCTTGTAAGTGCTTGTGAAGTTGCTGATGAAGGCGTCCGAGAAATCCAGCCAGCAATTGATGCTATTCTTGGGCAAGTTGTTGAGCCAAGTACGAGCTGGACCCTCTAGCATTTGCGGGACGTACCGCACCGCCCATCTCCGGTTGCCGTTCGCGATATGAACCGCGGTGACATAGTCATTGAGCCAATCTTCCGGCTTGGTGCTGCCGTTGTAACTCTTGGTGCCCCTTGCGAGCTGGAAGTTCTTCACGGACGGCTCGTTCATGATGCGCGGGCCAAAACATTCGGGGCCAGGAGGACCCGTGTTCTCCAGCCGCGCCGACAAGCTGATCCGGTCCAGCTGATGCCTCGCATCTCCAGGCGCCAACACGCGCTCGCCAACACGATCCAGAATATCATAGCCAGCCATCTCCATGGCCGAGTAGCCGTCATCATATCTATCCACCTGCACAGCTGCAGGCTGTTCCACCGGGTTGGCGACTGGCGCCACTGCACGCGGCTGCTGCCTCTGCCGAGTAGGCTGAGCGACGGGATGCTGAGAAGGACCTGGGCGCTCTCCAGCTCGGACCTGGCTTTGAGCTTTATGGGCTTGAGAGCCTGCTCTTGCAGCGTTGTGTTTCTGACCGGGCTGCTGCGGCACAGCGAGCTGTTTCGCGGCCGCAGCCGGGTCGTACACCTGTCCTTGCCTGAACGCCCACTGCGGCTCTTCTCGCGGCTGGGATGCGGAGATGAGGCCTGATCGTTAGATCTGGCCACGTGCGAGTGCACCACTTGCGAAGCTCCGGCACCCGGGTTGGCTTTTCGGAACTCCTCGTTCTGCCTAGCAGCCTCTAGCACCAACTCGTTCAGCCTCTCCTGCTGCCTAACGCGTGCGTTGCCAACTAGATGCGGCAACTCGGCAGCTACAGCCTCAGCAGCTCTAAGTGTCTTGGCGGGTGTGCTATATCTGGGTCGGGTGGAGGTGTTTGCGGTGGCGGACTGACTGGGAGCCTCTACAACAGTTGCCATCTCGGCACCTAGGTTGCGACGTGTAGCGCCTACTTTGCTAGCTCTCCTAACAACTGGTGTGAAACCGTGAGCCTTGTTGTACTCTAGCTGATCTAAGCTAAGCTCTAGCCTGATCTTGTCCAACTCTGCCTGCTCAGCAAGCAACTCTTGGCGCTGCCGGTCGAGCTGCGCCTTCATGGTCAGGAGCTCGAGGTCGGTGGGAGGCGGCATGCCCGTCCGCGCAGCAGACGCAGGGATCGTCGGAGTCGTGGAGAGCGGGAGGTTGCACTCCTTCTCGTAAGGCTTGTGCGTCTTCCCGCCAGCACTAGAGCCAGCAAGATCCTCGACGACGACTGCAGCGGTAGCAGCCGCGCCCTTCCCGGCGTCTGCGGCCAGGCCAGCTACCATCACCTCCGCGACGTCCGCGGAGCGGCCCAGCGGCCTCCCGCGTGCGGCGATAACGGCAGGTGGATCCTTCGCGTCATGCACCAGCTCAGGGTACTCGCAGTCGACGACGGTGGCGACGTAGACGAGGTGCACGCCGAAGGAGATCACCGAGCCGCCCTCCGGCATGGCCCTACCGCTGAAGTCGCCGGCGTTGTCGGTGACGAAGTCGGAGGAGCCGAATCTGTGGACAAGGCCACAGACCACGCGCTCTCCAGTAGCAGAAATCGATCCCGTCCGAACGGAAACTCCAGCCAGCGCCGCTGGTTGCCCCACGGTGGGCGCCAACTGTCGTGGTGGTGTCACGGCAGATGCCATAGGATGGCTAAAGATGTGGGGACGAAGGACGCTGGAGGCGCTCGGGGAGGGATCACGCGACGAGTAGACGCGTGAGGTGAAGATCAAACACTGCAAACAACACGATCTACCCAGGTTCAGGGCCCTCGTGAGGAGGTAAAACCCCTACTCCTGCCTTTCTTTATGTATTCTGGTGTCTCACCGAGTAGCCACAGTACAATGGTTCTTGCTACCGAGTAGCCACTCTTCTATCTCCGGGTAGAATTAGGTCAAGAATCTCTACGTGTGATCCAGTCCAAGTCTCGTCCCTCGGGCAGGAGGCGGCGGGGCACCTTATATACCCGGTGCCCAGCCGGATACAGCCAAATACAAACAAGTGTCGACATTGTGTGCACACCGTACTTCTTCCGAGTTCCCGCTGACAGCTTTGGCTTCTAAGCTTGTCCTGATGCGGAAAGTCGTTGGGCAAAACCAAGTAACCAGTCTGTTATCACTGTGCGAACACAGAGTAGGTCCCCCCTATCCTGCGACGCCCTGCTGACACACTGTCGCTGTCAGGCACGCCGTCCGCAGATGAACAGTGCTGTGAACAGTGCCAAGTACGGACCCGGGATACGCGGGATTCGGTGTCAGAACGGCTCCTTTGACTTCTGGCCCGAGTAGGTTCCCGCCAGTTTTACTCGGACCAGCTCTTCTATTCGAACAAACATGACTTCCTGGATTCATCCTTCTGACCATCTTTTGTGCAAGACCGAGTAGCAGTCGACCGGGTAACGAGTACCGGGTAGGCGGCTACTCGACCAAACTTCTCTTTTGACCTTGCCTTTAGCACTTGCCTTTATCCTACTCGGGGGTAACCCCCCGACAGCTTGCGT
>JAPCYS010000413.1:0-19373 GCA_028641055.1 Alopecurus myosuroides
GGATACGGCTGCAGAGATGCAGTCTTGGTCGTTTTTTCTTTGGGGGAGGGCTTGGAGCGGTTGGTGGTGAAGCCTGCTGGATAGGCGGCACAGGGGGCCGACTACCCTGCGCAGCGTCCGGCTGCGCCTGGCTATGGAGCACGGGCTCCACCACCGTCTTCTCAACCCACTGCTCGGCAGCGGGATCAGGTCTGGCCTCATCTTGTTCTTCTACCCGCGGCATGGCCGCGGGGTCTTCGTGCTGCAGCGTGTTCTTCCTGCTGCTCGGTGCGGTCATCCGACCGCTCAAGGGCGGCGCGGTTCTGGTTCTCGGGGTCTTGATCAGTATTCCCCCCAGCTGAGGCAGCTGGGGGAGAAGGAGGTGTCTCATCGTGGGCAGCGTCCTGCGCTCTATGATCCGCGTAGGAGTGTTGTTCCAAATTCTCGTCGTCTTGGTCCCGCGCCAGTGTTCTCGGCGCCGGTGTCCTCTTCTTCATTTTTACAGGAGAGGGCGCACGCGCCTATCCTGCTGCAAGCTCTCGTCCTCCTCGGAGAGATCGACGAGTTTTTCTATGTCGATGACGGATTTCCTCTTGCCGGTGCGGGTAGGGGCAGCGGGCGTCAGCGTCAAGAGGATCGCTGGAAGAAGGAAAGAAATCAGAAAGGGAAAAAAAACAGAGAAAAGTGTAGCGAGAAGTGGAAGCAACTTGGTACTCAGATGAAGTTACTTTACCCTTTGCGGGTGGGGAGTTGCCTTCTGGCAGTAGTGATCTTCTTCTTCTTCTTAGTCTTCTTAGATTTCTTGGCAGCAGGTTCTTGAGCACCGCTGGCCCTCTTCCGAGTGCTGGGAGCAGCCACGGCCAGGGGGTCGACGTCCACGGGCTCCTCGTCCTCCTCATGCTCAGCATCCTCTGCAGAATAGACAAATAGAAAGGAGAATTAGAAGCAGAGAAGGAAGTCCAGTTGGGTCGTGAATAGGCAGAAAGGTAAACTTGGTCACCTTCATCATCCTTGGACCAGTCCCGAATAGACACGTTGACTTGGTGCTTACCGGGTTGAGTGGCGTGCGGGATGCAGAGGGTATCCTGCGTGTCATATGCCTGCTCATCGTCTTCTTCCCGGTCAGCGTGCCAGTTGCTCTCGAAGACCTCAGAATCTTCTTTCCTCTGCCGGTCAATGTGCTGAGAAGCCAAGCAAGATAACAGAGTGAGTTGAGATTTACTCGGAAAGACATGCAAACGCAAAGCATATTTGTCTAAGTGTTTCTACTCGGAAAGACATGCAAACACAAAGCATATTTGTCTAAGTGTTTCTACTCGGAAAGACATGCAAACACAAAGCATATTTGTCTAAGTGTTTCTACTCGGAAAGACATGCAAACACAAAGCATATTTGTCTAAGTATTTCTACTCGGAAGGGCATGCAAACACAAAGCATATATAAAGCCTAACAGAGTATCTATGATGTGCTACTCGGTATCAGGATACTAAAGCAGAGTACAGAAGGCTAACCTGCTCAATACGCTTGGTGCGGCTGTATGGCACGAAGCCATACATCCAGGTGTCGGAGAGCGTAGTCTGCATAATTGACCTCGCCCAGGTAGCCACATCCTCCTTGGAGAGCTCGAAGGTGGTGGTCCTCGTGCAGTCGCGGGATCCCCCCATAGCACATCTTGTGCGAGCGGCGCTGGAGGGGGAGACGCGGCGCGAGATCCAACAGGCAATTGGATCATCTTGGCGGAGTCCTTGCTCCCGCAACTCGCTCAGGCGCTGCTCGACCTGAACCACGTCCTCGAGGAGTCCCTTGGATGGTAACCCCAATTCTGCTGGGTAGGCCGCGCGTTTCGGAACTTAGGTAACCCTATCCGGTTCTCGATGGGTTTCCCTTTCTCTGTGGCTACGTTCTTCACGTAGAGAAAGGAGCGCTGCCATTTGCGCACAGATTCAAGGCCCTTGACCTTTGGGTGGCTACCCGTGGAGCGCTGCAGCATCATGGCGCCGCGGTCATGGTCATGGCGTGAGCAGTATCAGTCTTGTCCGGATTGGGAATGCTTTGTTTGCGGAAGAAAAAATAGCGTGCCCACGTATGGATTGTCGGGTACACGCCAAGGAACGCTTCGCACACCACGGCGTGGGTGGAGAGCATGATCAAAGAGTTAGGAGGGAGGTGATGTGGCTGGAGGCCGAAATGCTCAAGAAATTTGGAGAAGAATTCCGAGATGGGGAGGCCGAAGCCGCGCTTGAAGTGCGCAAGAAACACTACGTATTCGTCCTCTTCGGGCGCGGGGACGATTTCGTTACCTGGATGCCGGCACTTCACACCGGGAGGCACACGGCGGGTGTTGACTAGCCATTGGCAGTCTTCCGCCGTGACTTCGGAGCCCTCCCAGCCGGCGGGCGGCGGCGTCATCATCTCCGCGGGCAGCCATGGCGTCGGATGCGGATTGAAGATGTGGAGTGAAGGCACGGATGGGAGATGTGAATCGGGATCTGGGTTTCTATGTCTCTCTCTCCGGCGGCGCGTGGAGCAGCGGCGCGGCCAGATATTGCGTGGCGGAGTGCTCGACGGCGGCGGAGAGATGAAGGGGCAGGAGGCAAGAAGTGAGCAGGAAAGAGAAGGAGTTACCGAGGGGGTATTTATCTCTTCCCTCGAGTTGCCGTTACAAGCGGAGTTAGTGGGATCAGTCGTGCGCTGAGATCGTGCGGCGTGGGCTGCGCGCCGGTTAGAAACGCACACAGCGCATATTGCGCGCGTAACGGGCGCAGTTAATCCCACGTCGTGATCGTGGGCTATTGAGTGTGGTTGAAGTGACTTATCGGGCTGGTGGGCCCTGGCCGCAGTTATGGGCGCGTGGCCTGCCATATCCGGGCACCGAGGCGTCGGAGTGACAGGGGTGCGACACGTGTCCCGTTGCGACACGCAGAGGCGGATTCGCACCGTTTGAGGCGGGATTGTGTTTCGAGGATTTCGCTAAGTCTTTTTACTCGGCATCTGAGAAGAGGAATGGTGCTACTCGGAGAAGAAGAGATTCAAGCCAAGGATAAGGGCTACTCGGAGGTATTACTCGGTATCTTACAGTTCGAAGACAAGATTTGTTTTTAAGCTGGAAGGGCCCAGCGAACAAGTTCGCAGGACTCTACCAGCTTCGGGGACTAATGTCGGGGGGTTACCCCCGAGTAGGGGTAAGGCTAGTGCTAAAGGCAAGATCAGAAGAGCAGTTTTACCAAGTTGGCTGGCTACCCGGTACACGCTACCCGGTGGACAGCTATTCGGTCGTACCTGCCAATGGCCAGGAGGAAGAATCAAGGAAGTTGTATTCTTCCGAGTAGAGGAAGTTGTCCGGGTAGAGGGAGTGGATTCCTACTCGGACCAGAAGTCAATGGAGCCGTTCTGACACAGGATCCCGCGTATCCTGTGTTTAGTACAGCGTGCGGTTCAACTTACGGAGTACATGACTATCCGCACCACGGCGTGACTACAGTGCGGTAGGCGCCTGTCTAGTCCTGTCACTGACAGAGGGGACAGGACAAGTCTAGGGGCCTACCCTATCTCACTGACAAGGGTGGACAGGTCCCATCTCCGAACGGTGCAACGACTTACGGGGCGAGTGTCAGCGGGAACCCGGAGGCGTGCGCGGTTCTGCAGGGCTCCTGTCACTTCCCGTTGTACTTTAAGCTAGTTTTCTATTCGGCTGGGCACCAGTATATAAGATGCCCTGCCTCCTCCTGTGAGAGGTTCGCTGCATACGGTCGACACTCTGGGTTGCTTCACTACTCACAGAAAGAACTAGAGAGAAGAGTGGCTACTCGGCTGAAGGCCTGATTGTACTGTGGCTACTCGGTAATACACATAAAAAGAGAGAGGCAGGAGTAGGGGTGTTACCTCCACACGAGGGCCCTGAACCTGGGTAAGATCTTGGTGTTTGCATTGTTTGTGATCTACCCCACGCGGCTACTCTCCGTGTGATCCCTCCCCGAGCACCTCCAGCGTCCATCGACCCCAACTTTAGCCATCCCATGGCATCTGCCGTGATACCACCACGACAGTCTTATTAGGAGGTGGCCGTTGTTCAACTCGTGGTTGAGCATGATATTGAAAAAGAGGCTGCTTCCCTAGTTTTCTCACTAAGAGGCTTCTTCTTCAAAGGGTAATATCTAACATGGTGCCCTTCAATCTTGCACTTGAAGCAAGTAATCTTGGCCGAATCCTTCGCTCGTTCTTGGCCCTTCTTCTTGTCAATCGTGGACTTGTTGTTGATATTGGAGTTGAATCCAAATCCACTTTTGTCATTTGGAAGTCTTCGCACTCTCAACATATTGTCAACAATGCACCTCTCTTCATGACAATTTTCCAAGTCTTTCTTCAAATAAGACTTGTGCCTTGAGATCTTTTATTTCCTCTACATGCTAGTGAAAGCAAAAGTACTAGAGGAAGTAGATGCTTCATTGTTGGAGCAACAAGTCATGGGAAGTAATTCATCACAAGATTTAGGAATAGTATTAGATGATGTATTACTAGGACTAGCACATGGCATTATAACACTTTTAGTGGGGATTGTGCTAGCGAGCACATGAGGCTCATTAGATGTTACCCTTGTAGTGATAGCCTCAAGAGCTAACTTTATAGTACGGGATGCTAGAAGATACTCATTAGATCTAGAGAACTTTCATTATTTTCTTCCAATTTCCCATACTTCCTAGTTATCAACTCAAGCTGAGCCCTTAGCTCAACATTCTCCTTCAAAATATATGCTTCACATGAAGTGGAGTTAGTAGAACAAGCATCATTAATATTAGAAGAAGACAACTTGGCAAGCTCATTATTCAACCTAGCATTTTCCTCAATAATATTTGCATGATCACAAGAGGAGGTACAGGTACAAGGCATATCAAGTTTAGATAGTTGAGTTTGATCATGCGACTTGATAAGGAGAGGACATTCACTTTCCAAAGCCTTATGAGACTTGTCAAGTATCTCTGTGTCCTCAATTTGTTTAGCATGGCCAAGACCAAATTCAACCTTTTCCTTTTTAAGCAATTTGTTTTTAGCCTTAGCATGGTCACGTTCTTTAGAGACAAAAGCAAAGTTTTCGTTGTAAATATCCTCAATAGATTCGATTTTCTCCTCAAAAGAAACCTGAGTCTCTTGCTATTCCTCAAGAGCTTCCTTGAGCTCCGCGATCTTTAGATATGTACTCACATTTGATGTTTATAACATTTATCAAGGCTAGAATCCAAAGCCTCACTAGTCTTCTCGTTCTCAACAAGGGTACTCATGATTTCATGGAAAATAGAAGAAGTAATTTTATTCTTGAGGTCATGAAGAACCATTTTACCCTTCTCATAAATGAAAGCATCATTATCATTTTCTTCATCATCATAATCAATATGAAGATGGTTCCAAAGGAGGGGATACCTTTGAATCGTTAGCCATAAGGCAAATAGGAGTAATGGATAACAATGATGAAGACTTACTTGAAGCACCATTCAGGTCCATGTCTTGTTCCAAAGAATGTTGGGATTCCTCTACATTGTTAGACACACAAGTACTAGAGGATATGGAAGCATTGTTTTCATGACAACAAGACACAGAAAGCATATCATCATGAGATTACGTTAAACAAATTACATGATATGCAAGGACTATAAACACTAGCATGTAGAATTCGGAGTGCTAGAAGAGTTTAAGTCGAAAGATAGAACATTGCAATGAGATAGAGATGAAATATAGTTAGTGGTAGGTTTTATCAACAATGCAATTTATTCAACACTCACCATATCATTACCTTGTGACAAATCACATGTTGGCGGAGTGTGATAATATGTGAACTCAACACGGCCGAAAGTGGAAGGAGAACAATAATCTTCAATAATGTTGGACACATCATATATATCTTGAAGTTTTGTCCATAGCTCATGAGCGTTCCGAAAGGCATGAATGACCCAAAAACTACATCTCTCAAAATACAAATGGGACCATTAGATACTGGAGTATCGAGATACGAGTTTTACTCATCCTCTAAAGATAAACTTTTGGGAATCCTTTGGAGGAGGAAAATCCGTATCAATAATTCTCTTTAAATATTTTGGACTTATGTCCCTAAAAAGATTAAGTATATGAATTTTCCAAACATCATAATTTGTGATATCGAATTTAAAGGTGGGACCATGCACTAATTCCCTAAACGACATCATACTCTCTAGGATGCAAAGTCTAATAATGAGAGCCAAAGCTCTGATACCAATTAAACGTACAACGATGTCGCCTAGGGGGAGGGGTGAATAGGCGATTAGAACTTTTCCGATTAAGGCTTGCGAAATGCGGAAATAAACTAGGTATTTAAATTAACAAGCACACAACCTAAATAATCTAGTCTCAACTAAGTTCACCAACAAGTTATGCTAAGAAAGATAAGTAACAGGGTGATAGCAAGATATATGACTTCAAGCACGAAGGCTATCACAATGTAAATTGCATAAGTAAATAGCTCGGGTATATAAATAACCGAGACACACATAGGATGATGTATTCCCGAGTTCCTCCTTTTTAGGGGAGTACGTCTTGTTGGAGGGGTGTGAGCTCGCCACAAGAGGCCTACTCAATGTCACAAAGGCTTCACCTTATTCTTCGATGAACTCGCCACAATGGTCTAGTTCACCTTCCACTGTTGGTAACCTTCAATCTCGAGACACGCATCCACAACTTAATTGGAGGCTCTCGAGGTCAGCTCAATCTTGGGGCACGCATCCACAACACAATTCGAGGCTCCCAAGAACACCACAAAATCGTCTAGGGTCCAAGACTCAAGAGTAACAATTTCACAAACTTTCACTTCCACGAATACTCGTGGAGAGAGCAAACTGATCCAACCAATGCAAATGGTAAGAGCACGAGTGCTCAAATCCTTCACTCTCAAATTCCAACAAAGCAACAAATGTTTATGGGGGAATAAGACAGGAAGAACAAAGAAGGAGAACACAAAGAACTCTAAGATCAAGATCTAAAAGGTCCTTCACTTAGGGGAGGGATTTATTGGTGGAAATATAGATCTAGATCTCCTCTCACAAAGAAGGAGGAAGATTTCTCAAGGTCAACAATGGTGGGAGAGATAGAAAAAACGTGCTAGGAAAGCTTAGGGTAAATGGGGAAGATGACCCCTTAAATAGGTCCTAAAAATAGTCATTTTTCCTGCCAAAAACGACCAATTCGGAATAAATCTAGAATTTATTGAATAATCCGGCTGCAAACATACAAATTCACGTTCATGTCAAAATAACCCGGAATTTCCGGATTAAATCTGGAATTGTTGGATTGTCCCGGAATTGACTGAACATTGATACGAAAAATGCCATAACTTTTGCATACATACTTCATTTTTTATGTTCTTGGTCTCGTTGAAATCGCAACAACGAGATCTATAAGATCATATAGATAAACATAATTGTCCAACAATTAACTTAAAACCAAATGGGGAAAGTTTTGACCTCTCTAAAAAAACAACCGGTAAAACCTCCAACGAAAACGCAACAAGTTTTTCTTTATGAAATCTTTTTTCGGTAAACCTTGGCTTTTCATGAAGATTACAACAAGAACCAAAACCACACAAAGATAAAAGCCAAATAAGAACCAATAAATATGATATGCCAAGTATTCAAAAGTTTGAGCTCTCCACACGGATGCGATCAAGTTACTCACTCGAGATCTCCTCTTCATAGTACGATTATCGATTATAACCCGGTCTCCCAAAGTATGAGACCGGTAAAATATAAAACCTATCAAGATTATACCTTTGCCTTGAGGTAGATGATGCCGATATATCTCTCAAGTTGGATCTACTTTCTTGATCGTGCTTGCTAGCACATGCTCCGCTTGATGAAGGCTTACAAAATGCTCCCCCATACACCACTATGGGAGAGACCCTTTTTGGCAACTCTTTATATGACCATTATCTCCAAAGGTTGGCAAGCATAAAAGCATAGGATTTCTTCGAGACAATTCTCTTGAGCTTCCACAACAAGCTTGATGACGAGCACCACTTGACGTCATCGACCATGGGCCACATGAAATCTTTCTTTTGATGTGTGCCCATGGAAAGATACCTAACCACACATGGAAATTCCACACACACACATATAATGTATTAGTTCACAAATCTATATGGACAAATTCTTACCATACCATGAGATACATAATCCCACCTGGCATGTTTTGTAGCTTTGCATGTTCATCACAAGCTTGATCAACCTTGTATGTTTTATTCTTTCTTCATTTTTATGATTTCTTGAATATAATCATGAATTATCATCATGTAAGCTTCTAGAGTCCAACACATGAACTCCACCTTCCATGGACAAGATCTATGAGGATATCTCAATTCAAACATTAGTCTATAAGGATTGTCATTAATTACCAAAACCACACATGGTGCACCATTCACTTTCACACTTGGACATAAATTAAGCAATGCATCAAAGGTTTGTTCTTTCACACACATGCGTCACTTGTTAAAGAAATTTCAAGAGCTCAAGCAAGGCCTCACATAGGTTAATGAGTACTACAAGGACATGGAAATATCCGTGATGATAACCAACTTAATGGAATCGGAAGAGCAATAATGTCAAGATTTCTCCATGGCATCAATCATTGAACAACGAGGATTGTGTAATTTCTACCCCATGACTCTCTTGTTGATCTTGTGTATATCAAGGCCGAGCATCAAGTCATGGAATATTCCAAGTATGCCAAGCAAACGGCTTTCTTTTACAACAAGCCTTCCTCTTCTTCGACACCCACAATTGACAAGCTTCACCTCCAAGCCACTCCAAAGTCCCTCCAAGAACATTTAATGTGCCCAATAGAGATACTCTAGCATACAAGAAATTGATGCCTCCAACCACCAACACAAGCACCCCTCTGATGACCCACAGGTATAGGGGATCGCAACAGTCTTCGAGAGAAATAAAACCCAAATTTATTGATTCGACACAAGGGGAGCCAAAGAATATTTGTGAGCCTTAACAAGTGAGTTGTCAATTCACCTGTACCTGAAAGTACTTTTGTTCGCAGTGGTTTATCAGTAGTAATAGTTTTATAGTAGCAGCAGTAGTGAAATAATAGCAGCAGTGAGATGAAAACAACATCAACAATAGTGATTGAAGTAAACAGCAGGATTAAATACTGTAGGCATAGGGATGGATGAACGGGCGTAGCATGGATAAGATAGTTCAAATAATGATAAAGTCACGGGCATTGCATATAAATATGATAAAGCATCCAAGCACTAAGTAACCATAGGCATGTGTTCCGTAAATAGTCATACGTGCTCGCAATGAGAACTTGCACAACATCTTTTGTCCTACCAGCCCGTTTTCAGCGGGGACTCAAGGGAACTACTGGTAATTAAGGTGTTCCTTTTAATAGAACACCGGAGCAAATAATTAACACTCTGTGAACACATGTGATCCTCACATCACAGCCATCCCCTCCGGTTGTCCCAATTTCTCACTTCGGGGCCTCGGGTTCCAGATAACAATATGTGTAAACAACTTGCAGGTATGATCAAGAAATAATTATCATTGTTATTCAATAACATGTTAACTGAGATCATGGCACTCGGCCCAAAGTGGAAAGCATTAAGCATAACAAGTTGCAACAATGTCGATAGCACTAATCGAGGATACTAGGCACTATGCCCTAAGAATCACGGTATTATTACATGAACGATCTCATCCAATCCCTACCATCCCCTTCAGCCTACAGCGGGGAATTACTCACACATGGATGGGGAAACATGGATGGTCGATGGAGAGGCGTTGGTGATGACGATGACGATGATCTCCTCCACTTCCCCGTCCCGGTAGGGTGCGAGAACAGGAACTTCTGATCCCCGAATCGAGGTTCGGGATGGCGGCGTCGCTCTGTTCTTTTTGTGGAATATGACGAACCCCCTCGGGTTTTAGGGTTGGAGGCTACTTGTAGTCGAAAGGGGAGTCCGAGGGGCTCCTCTCCTGGCCCTCTTCTGGCTTCCGGGGTCTTCCAGGGTGAAAACATCAATGGGGTCTTTTTTGGGCAATTTCCCGAAAGTTGATTTTTCTGCATAAAAACAAGACACCAAGGTAATTCTGCTGAAAACAGCGTTAGTCCGTGTTAGTTGTATTCAAAACACACAAGTTCAGAGGAAAACAATAAGAAAAGTGTTCGGAAAAGGAGATACTTTTTGACGTATCACCTTCCAATCAAGTTAGGCACAATAAGTTGCTTCAAGTGTGGTGGTAGTGGGCACAAGTCATTTGAATGCACCAACACCAAGGTGATGATTGTTAATGAAGATGGGGAACATAACTATATGAGTGAAGGAAAATACTATGTCTATAATCAAGTTTCTATCAACCCACTGGATGATAAAATTAATGCTCGAGAAAATGTCTATTGTGATGTGGATTAAAACCCATACCTTGTGGTTACAAGTATTGAAAAATCCACACATGATGATCAAGATCAATGTTGTAACTTGTTCCAAACAAGATTCAACATCAACGGCAAGTGAATCAAGTTCATCGTTGATGGTGGGAGTTGCCACAATCTATTAAGAAAATAACTTTGCGAGAAGTACAACTTGACATACAATAAAAAAAACTCCATATCATGTTCAATGGATTAGTGACTCCGACACTTGCAAAATACAACACACAGTAAATTTCTCCTTGGAGATTGGCCCATATGAAGATGCCATCGAGTGCGATGTCGTCCAATGATGGCGTGTCATATCCTACTTGTATGCCCATGACAATTTTACAAGAGTTATATGCATGATGGACGCACAAATTACTATAGTTTCAAATGGAACAACAATAACTTAGTGCTCTGTACCACGACGCCAAGTCAAATCATTGCCGACAATGCCAATATGCTTGCACGCAATCAACAAAAGCAAAAATCCCGTGAGGTGAGTGGTGAGAGAGAGATCCACCCAATAGAGAGTGAGAGACATAAGCATACGCTTGGTGGAAAAAATAAAAGTGCTAACGATTTATTGTTCTTACTACCCATCAAATGTGATATGATACAAGTTAGGGAGAACCCCAGTACTTCAATTTGTACTTTGAAAAGGCAAGGTGCTTGAACTAACGACTTCACAAATCTTCCTCTGTCTTTTTTGTCTATTTTTGTAGGAATTGAGGATGTGTTTCCCGATGAGCTACCACTGGGACTTATTCCCCTTCGCGGCATAGAGCGCCACGTCGACCTCATCCTGGGTGCCCCTCTACCAAATAGAGCGTCATACCACATGCGAAAGATATCAGGTGCCAATTTTAAGAACTCCTCTCTAATGGTTTTATCCGCGAGTA
The DNA here is from genome assembly GCA_028641055.1 of Alopecurus myosuroides. NCBI lineage: Eukaryota > Viridiplantae > Streptophyta > Magnoliopsida > Poales > Poaceae > Alopecurus > Alopecurus myosuroides. Next base: position 11,328 of record JAPCYS010000413.1, read on the forward strand.
TCTTAGTCCTTGTGTCATACTAGTTTTCCTAGTTCATCAACAAGATGAAACTCTTCGAATGTGCATGGATTTTCGTCCTATCAATAATATAACTGTTAGATGTAGACATCCCATTCCTAGGATTGATGAAATGATAGATGAGTTATGTGGTGCAACTATATTCTCTAAAATTAACATCAAAAGTGGATATCACCAAATAGTAATGATCATAGGATATGAATGGAAAACATGCTTTAAAAAAAACTTGTATATGAATGTCATGTTATGCTTTTTGGTCTCTTAATGCTTCTTCTACGTTTGAGCCTCATGAATGAATTCTTGCGAGTTTTCATTGGTGATTTTTTTTTGTGGTTTGACAATATCCTAATTTTAGCAAGTCATTGGAGGACCACATTGTTCACATTCTCAAGTTTTGTTAGCTCTTTGCAAACGCAAAGCTTTACAAATATAAAAACTTGTCATTTTGTATTTTGTGGTTTCCTCCAATGGAATTGAAGTCGATTAGAAAAAGATTGAAGCTATAGAAATTAGCCCACACCAACAATGGTTGGTGAAATGCGACGATTTCATGGTCTTGACTAGTTCTACCACTGTTTTGTGAAATATTTTTTTGACGATTTCGTGCCCTTTAAATGAACGTACTCGCAAAAATGTACCGTTATTTGGGGCAAAGCACAAAAAAAGTTCGATGATAAGAAAGCGTTTGACTAAGGCACCACTACTTGTTTTATCAGATTTCTCGATTATTTTTGAATTGAGTGTGATGCTAGTGGCATAGCATGGGCGGCATTCTCACGCAACATAAATTCCATGTTGCCTACTTTAGCGATAAAATTGATTGCGCTAGGCTCAATTATCCAATATATGATAAAGAGCACTATGCCTTGGTTCGTGTTTTGGAGATTTGTAAACACTAACTTTGGCCTAAATAATTTATTCATTCTAGCCATGAATCTTTCAAATATGTGAAAATTCAAGATTATCTTAATAAACGACATGTTAAGTGGGTATAATTCATTGAGTCTTTTCCTATATTGTCAAGTATAAGAAGGAAAAAAAATCATTGTTGCATATTCTCTTCCGAAGGATACCCTACTTACATGTATTGATATCGATGTTGTTGGATTAGATGAAATAAAAGATTTATACTATTCTGATGTTTTATTTGGTCCCATTTTTGCCAAATGCTCCACCAATAGTTTTCTAACAAATTGTGCATTCTGGAGTCCTCTCTTCGCATATTTTTGTTGAAAAGGAACCGCATGGAGGTGGACTCATGGGACACTTTGGAGTCACACTACTATTGGCCCAACATGATTCGGGACGTAGAAAGACATCTTCGGTGTTGCATCACATGTTTACAAGCTAAGTAAAAATTAACCCTTATGTCCTTTATATTCATTACCTATTCCTTTTGCGCCTTGGTCCGACAATAGTATGGATTTTGTCTTAGTATTGCCTCGCACTAAGAATGGTAGGTATTCCATCTTTGTAGTCATCGATCATTTTTCCAAGATGGCATATTTTATTCCATGCAATCAAACAGATGATGCTTCATATATTGCAATTTATTTTTAGAGAAATCGTTTGTCTCCATGGAGTTACAGGAATACAAGATCAAGTGAGATCGTGACATCAAGTTCATGAGACCTTTGGAAACTCTCATGGCTAAGCTAGGCGTCAAGCTGCTATTTTCATCGACATCTCGTCCAAAACCTGATGGCCAAGCCGAAGTGGTTAATCAGTCTTTCCACACTACTCCGCATCTTGGTAAAGAAGAACCTCAAGAATTGGGAGGATTGCATTCCACATGGAGAGTTCACCTACAACCACGACAACACTTCATGACTCAAAGATCCATTTCACGATAGCCCATGAATTTGAGCCCAACACCACCCTAAGGTACTACCTATACCACAACATGAACGTGTAATATGGACGACACCAAGCGTGCCGAGGATATGAAGAAGCTACATGAAGATACAAGAGCTACAATTGAGCGCCAAGTAAAACTCCAAGAACCACGGATGAACATGAACAACAAGGAGATTATATTCCAAGAAGGTGATCTCGCGTTGGTGCATCTACGCAAGGACCACTTTCTGGTCGAGCGCAACTCCAACATCAAGCCAAAAGGTGACATACCTTTTTGAGTTATCAAACACATCAACAACAACACGTACATCATCTACATAACCTCCTCCAAGTACCTCATGAGCAACACTTTATCGCCATTCCATGGTGATGAGGATGATCATGAGTCGAGGAAGACTCTTCCCCAAGAGGGGGGAGGGAGGGCTGATGTGAAATTCCCTACGATCTATTCCACATCAAGACCTCCAAGCTCACCAATAGGACTCGTCACTCGTGTCCAAGCTATATCCCATCAAGAGAAGGTGAATGCGCTCCTATCTATGTGTGATTTTGATGTTCCTTTGGACAGGGTGCTACTTCATTCTGGCATGCTATATGTGCTCAGGTATGACCCTCGCGACGGCCTCCAAGATGTTTCTGAGGATGATCGAGAAGATGTCCAACGACTTGATCAAGGAGAAGTAGAATAGGAGAAGAAAGGAGGCCGCCTCTCGAGCCGCAGATCATCCAACCATAAACACCAGACAAACCTGCAATGCCCACCAGCTGCCAGACCATCCAGTGTCGGCAGCCAACGATTTGGCGTCTGGAACACCTGCGTGTGCACGCCAGATGGCCACGAGACTAGTCCGACACCCATCTGGCAACCATCCGTTGTTGTGCCAGATAGACCGGCAAAAGCACATGATCTACGCATGCGCCTCGCCCACACCAAGACGCACCCGCTAGACCATCCAACACCACATACGCCAGACGATTCAGCGACCACCACACCATAGAGGCAGACCCCGAGCCTCTAAACCAGGCGGTTGAAGTATTAGATTATTCAGTGACTACTTGCGAGTATTAAAGGGGTCATAGGCCTCATATCCACCTACTCCCACATACCCTTCGTCCCACCTACTTTAAACTACGCCTTGGCCTAAATCTAGAGTTAGATATGAATTTTAGTTGGCTTGTGAGCTTAGCTCCCCATCCCTCTTGAAGAGGCAACTACTCCATGAATGTGTATCTTGGATCGTATCAAGGCACCCCAAATCTAGTGCTATTATTTCCCCTTGGGATTCTAGTAGCATAGTACCAATATTTCTCTTGAGATTTATGTTGGCTCGATGGGACCAGTCTGGAGGGTAAGGGTAAGCTGTTTCATCAAGAGTCGGATTGGTTTGGTACATCCGATAAGGGGATTGTATGTGGGGTTTATTGCCGGGAGATCGTGCTAGATAGATCTTTATAGTTATCTCTTGTGTTCACCCTATTCGATTTGCTTCCCCCTTCCCGTAATATTCCTGCGACCACCGCAATCCGCGAAGATCAGGCCGAACCGACCGCATAACACAAGATCTAGTTCTTCATTCGAAGATGGGATCTGAGGCTGAGGAGACTAACGAGCTCCATGATGCCCCTTTAAGAGGGCTAGCAGCGTCCACAAACGTCGTGTCATCGGGTTTTTGCCCGGAGCAACCGAAACTCCTCGCCCCACTCAGCCGGACCAAGTCATGGGAGACCCGCAACGCCGTCGACCTGTAGACCCTGGCCCAAACACCTTCTACGTAACGGCGGCTTCACCACAACGCGGGAGCCACCTTCCTCGCCACAGATGAGATCCAACGGGCCGGATCAAGCAGAGCCCGATCTAGCTCCCAAATCGCCAAAGACACGGACGAAAAAACCACAACCGAGCAGACCACAAGACACGCGGTGAACCACGAGGAGGCGGGAGGGGTTGCCACCCCGCCCCACCGCACCGAGCAGGGAGGAACCAGCTGTAACATCCCAAGTATGAAAAATAGCCATTAGAATGTTTGCTCTCTGTTATTTTATGTTTTGCATCATGGCATCATGTTGATTGCATTTGTTTTGCTTGTTTTCCTTTTGTTTTCCTCTGTTTTCATTTGTTTCCAACTGTTTTCACTTGTTTTCCTTTGTTTTCTATTTGAATTTCAAACCAAAATTCAAACCTTTTGTTTCATCCTTGTGATGTTACAATTCTAAAATGATATTTCAAATAAAAACAATCAATTGTTTCCATTAAAGTTGTAATTCCAAACTGTTGATTTGTTTCTAACAAAATTCATCTAATACCAAAAACATTTGAAATTCCAAATCAACATCCAAATAATTGTTCATACTTGCTCTGTTACACTCTTTTTCAAATAAAAAGTTCAAATCAAAACCTTAATTGTTTCCAATTATTCCATAATGTTCAACTATTAAAATGGTGGTTTTTAATCAATCAATTAATTCCAATTTGCATTCAAAATTCCAAAATCCAATCCCAAACATCACCCAATTTGAATCTATGCAATTTAACAAAATAATGCTAATCCTTTGTTTTCATTTTAAACTACAAGTTCAATCCAATTTAAATTTTGTTTCAAATAATTCACTTAATGATAAACTCCATCCAATTTGAATTAAATCACAAACAGCATTTAAAATTTGAAACTTTTGCAAAACCAAAGTGAACAATTGGTTGTGGTTGACCTAACTAACACACCCACATTTTTATAAAATTTTCCTAACTCCCAAAACCATCCTTCTCTTCCTATTCCAAATCAGCAAAAAAAAAGAAACAAAGAAAAATAATAAACCTAACAGCTAACAGAGAGAGGAGAGAGGCCCAACCCAATTCTTTTCCCACAGAGCCCTACCCCTTCGCTGCTTGTCTTCTTCCTCCGTGCTTTCGTCAGCAATGGTACGAACACCCCATCCACCACACGATCACCTCCCCCTCCTCCTCTCCCCTCTTCCCCCTCTATTTATTCCCCTGCCCAGGCCAAACCCTAGCTCCTTTCTCTCCTCCCTTCCCAGCCGCCGCCCCTCTTCTTCTACCTCCTCTGCTTCTCCCTTCTCTGTACTTCCCTGTACCTGAAAAATTATCCCTTTTGGCCGGAAGTTGGGGGTGGGTGTGGGGTTGCTGTGGTCGTCCTCCGGGCCGTTTCTTCGCGGGAATGGGATCGCCACATCACGCTCTCCATCTTTGGTGAAGGCGTCGTGGTCCGAGGAGGCTCCGGGCGGCCGCGGCGTCGAGGTTTCCCGCCGGCCAACTCCCTGTCCGCCCACGATCTGCTGCCCCGACCTGCTCCTCCCTCCAACGCTCGAGGTGAGCTTCCCTTCCTCCCTCGCTCTCCTTTCCCTCCGCGAGCCGCACACCCCACGCACGCCACCCGCACGGCCCGCAGCAGTCCGATGCACGGCGAGCAGCCCGTGCCGTTCGTTGCCGCTGCCTCTGTCGAGGAACAGAAGCGATCACGTTCAGTTAGATTCAGAAAACAGCGCGCAACCACAACACATACCCCCCCGAGATCCCTTTCTACCAACAAACAGCACACTAGCCCACTGGTAGCAACACCCCTTTGCGCAGCAGGAGGTGGGGGGTTCGAATCCCCCCTCCCACAATAAAACCCACCTTTTATTTTTCATTTGTTTGGTCACAGCAACATCTCAGAATCACAGCTAGGCCCCTGTTAATTAAATCTAGACCCCTGCAAAATAATTTCCAAGTCCCTAGCAGCTAAAAAATGGCAGATTTGCACCAAATCTTGTAAAATGCCTAATTAATTCATCTTAACTCCAATTTTAACTTTTTAAATATGTTTTCTGTTCCAAATTAAATGATCTATCCAAATATAAAATTTGTTTACTGTTTTGAATATTTTAAATTGGTGAAACATTTGAATTCTTGTCTAATTCACTTAATTTTGCAAAATTCATAACTTGGGCATAAAAATTCCAAATTCCACAAACTAAATATGTTTTCCAATCAACTTTTCATGTACTTTCCAAATATAAATTGTGTTTGCTGTTTTGAATAATTTAAATTGCTGAAAACAACTGTTTCTTAATTAATGCATTTAAAATTGCCAAAATAATAACTTGCTCATTTTAAATCCAATTTCAACAAATGAAATATGTTTTCCATGCAAATTAAACCAACTTTTCAAATATAAAATTTGTTCCATGTTTTGAATAATTAAAATTGGTTAAATGATTTAAACCTTGTTTAAATCATTTAATATTGCTAAATTCATAACTTGATCAAAACAAATTCTTTTGGGACATATAAAATATGTTTTCAAACCATAAAAGCATAACCTTTTCAAATATGAATCTCACTTAATGTTTTGAACAAATAAAAATTCAAATAAGTTCATGTTTGAATTAAATTCATTTAATTCTTGCATAAACTTGTTTAATTCCTAAATAATTTATTTGAAACCTTTTTCAACAAGTGAAACATGTAATCCCCCTAAAATCTTGTATTCTTATCAAATATGAACTTTGTTATCTGTTTTGAACAATTAAACTTGATGAAAACAACAAATGCTTGTGTGACACCTTTAAGTAACCAAAATTTCCTAACTTAATAAATGAATTTCTAAACTTGGTAAACCTTATTTCCAATTGCTTCTATTGTTGTTATTTTGCTGTTTTCCTCATCCATGCATCATGCTAATTCACTTACACAATTTGATTAGTTGTAGAACAATTAATTCAACCATAATTCATGGGCTTTTCATATGCAATCCAATTGCATGTGGGTCCATTTAATCATGTTGCTATCTTGTCAACTAGTTTATTTCTATGCATCAATTAAATGGTCATGCATCATCCCATGTTTGTGCACTATGCCATGTTATTGATTGTTTGTCTTTCTGCATTGTTTGTTTGCTTCTTCTCGGATAAACGACGACGTTGAGACCGACGATACTTACGACACCCCTTCTAAGGAGTTAGCTCAGTACCAGGCTACTGGGTTTGCAGGCAAGTATTCACTCACATGAACCATCGTGTTCCTTTCAACATTGGTTACCGATACTTTCCGTTGTCTATTCTGCTAGCCTTAGTAATAGTTGTTTCTGTTACGAACCTATCACATGAATCCCTTAACCCTGATATTGCCTCACCTCCGTACCTATAACCATTGCTTGTTGCCCGTGTCTTACTAGCATGCTTAGGGTTGTTTTGCTCGAGTCTGTTACCCGTTACTTTCTGTTACTATTTCATTATGTTCTGGGGGCTCGGTGTTAAACAATGAATCATGCTAATGTTATTGTTAATAATAATTTGATGATAAGGCACCGGCAGGAGGCCCTGCGTGGTTTTGAGGCCTGCTAGTGTCGACCCTAATAGGAAAAGGGTCTTGTCTAATGATCCATGATGAGCGCACTAACCGCATGTGGGAAGCGAGTATGGGCGCCCCCCTCAATTTGATTCGATTCGCATCTCGTCCAAATCGCCTCATTTAGTTCGTGTTTTCCATTTGCCGCATGCATGTTTTTGCGATCCCAGGCCAGGGTGGAACTTTTGTAGTCGGCATATAGGGGGACACGGTCTTAGAGTGCTATGAGGGTCCCTTTTCTTCGGGGCTTGATTAGCCGTGCGCCCAAGGTGCTTTGGGCTTGATGCGAAGAAGAGTTGGGTTGTGTTGAGTACCTCGCTTGGTGGGTTTGATTCCCGTCTGGCGGGATATTCTTACGTGTACGGCCAAATTGGTGCATCCCTGCAGGGTAAATCTTCTCGAGAAGCCGTGTTTTCCGCGGTTATGGACTACTTGGTGAAAGTACTGGCTAACAAGTACTCAGGACAACTTAAACCTAATGGTTAACAACCTTACACCCAATGATTAACAACTTGACTAGTAATAGGCTTATTGACAATAATCTGAACCATCACTAATCCAACTGTGTGAGTTATCCTCGGATTGCTTCTTTGGATAAGGGGCGAGATCCAGGATGGGTTTGTTTGGAGTTAGTTGATAGGTTGGTTACGATACGCGATCTTATCTCCTTTCTGTTAGCCGGAACTTGTAGTATGTTTCTGTAGTTGGTTAGAGCAGCCAGTTGCAGCATCTTTTATATCCCCTTCCTTCCGTTGAACCCAAAGCATCTGTGCTTGGTGTTGACGGGATACACTTTGGTGGACTGTGAGTCTTGCTTGCCAGTACGT
>JAPCYS010003744.1:0-18988 GCA_028641055.1 Alopecurus myosuroides
GAAACTATTATCAAGGGTATATAGTCTATTCCCAAGAATGTTATCAAGGGTGTTGAACGAAAATTACCAACCTTTCAATAACTTATATATAATTTTTCCCTGGAATGTTATCAACGGAGATGAATGGAAACTACCAACACTTGGAAAACATATTTTATAAATCCCCCAAGAATGTTATCAAGGGATATAATGGAAATTACCAACCTTATTTAGAAACCACTATATATATTTATTTCCCAAGAATTTCGTAAGGGACGATGAATTAAAATTAACAACCTTTTTCAAAACCAGTATATAGTATATCTCCAAGGATGTTTATCAAGGGCGATGAATGAAAATTACCAACCCTTTGAAAACATATATATAATTTTCCCAAGAATGTTTTAAAGGGACATGAATGGAAACTACCAACCATTCTTTTTAAGAATCATCATAAATTTTTTTTTCCAAAGAAAGTTATCAAGGGCAATGAATGCAAATTACCAACCCTTTTTAAAGGAACCTATGTATAGTCTATTCCCAAGATTGTTATCAAGGGTTTTGAATGAAAATTACCAACCTTTCAAAAACTTATATATAATTTTTCCCTGGAATGTTATCAATGGAGATGAATGGAAACTACCAACCCTTTGAAAACATATTTTTATAATTTCCCAAGAATGTTATCAAGGGAGATAATGGAAATTACCAACCTTTTAGAAACCACTATATATATTTATTTACCAGGAATTTCATAAGTGACAATGAATTAAAATCAACAACTTTTTTCAAAAAGTATATTCTATCCCAAGGATGTTATCAAGGGCGATGAAAGCAAATTACCAACCTTTTGAGAACATACATATAATTTTTCCAAGAATGTTATCAAGGGACATGAATGGAAACTACCAACCTTTTTTAAGAATCATTATAAATTTTTGTTTCCAAAGAAAGTTAACAAGGGCAAAGTATGGATATTACCAACCCTTTTTTTAGGAGCTATGTATATTCCCAAGGATGTTATCTAGGGCGATGAATGCAAATTACCAACCCTTTGAAAACATATCTATAATTTTCCAAGAATGTATCAAGGGACATGAATGGAAACTACCAACCTTTTAAGAATGATTATAAATTTTTATTTCCAAAGAAAGTTATCAAGGGCAATAATGGAAATTACCAACCAATTTTTTTAGGAACCTATATAGTCTATTCCCAAGAATGTTATCAAGGGTTGAACGAAAATTACCAACCTTTCAAAACTTATATAATTTTTCCCTGGAATGTTATCAATGGAGATGAATGGAAACTACCAACCCTTGAAAACATATTTTTATAAATCCCAAGAATGTTATCAAGGGAGACAATGGAAATTACCAACCTTATTTAAAACCACTATATATATTTATTTCCCAAGAATTTCATAAGGGGCAATGAATTAAAATTAACAACCTTTTTCAAAAACCAGTATATAGTAATCCCCAAGGATGTTATCAAGGGCGATGAATTCAAATTACCAACCCTTTGAAAACATATATATTTTTCCCAAGAATGTTATCAAGGGACATGAATGGAAACTACCAACCTTTTTTTAAGAAATCATCATAAATTTTCATTTCCAAAGAAAGTTATCAAGGGCAATAAATGAAAATTACCAACCCTTTTTTTTTAGGAACATGTATAGTCTATTCCCAAGATGTTATCAAGGGTTTGAATGAAAATTACCAACCTTTCAAAAACTTATATATAATTTTCCCTGAATGTTATCAAGGGATGAATGGAAACTACCAACCCTTTGAAAACATATTTTTATTTTCCAAGAATGTTATCAAGGGATAATGGAAATTACCAACCTTTTTTAGAACCTATATATATTTATTCCAAGAATTTCATAAGTGACAATGAATTAAAATCAACAACCTTTCAAAACAAGTATATAGTCTATCCCCAAGGATGTTATCAAGGGATGAAAAATACCAACCCTTTGAGAAATACATATAATTTTTCCAAGAATGTTATCAAGGGACATGAATGGAAACCACCTTTTTTAAGAATCATATAAATTTTTTTTCCAAGAAAGTTAACAAGGGCAATATGGATATTACCAACCTTTTTTTTAAGCTATATAGACTATTCCCAAGGATGTTATCTAAGGGCGATGAATGCAAATTACCAACCCTTTGAAAACATATCTATAATTTTCAAGAATGTATCAAGGGACATGAATGGAAACTACCAACCTTTTTAAGAATGATTATAAATTTTTATTTCCAAAGAAAGTTATCAAGGGCAATGAATGGAAATGACCAACCAATTTTTTTAGGAACCTATATAGTCTATTCCCAAGAATGTTATCAAGGGTTGAACGAAAATTACCAACCTTTCAAAACTTATATAATTTTTCCCTGGAATGTTATCAATGGAGATGAATGGAAACTACCAACCCTTGAAAACATATTTTTATAAATCCCAAGAATGTTATCAAGGGACAATGGAAATTACCAACCTTATTTAAAACCACTATATATATTTATTTCCAAGAATTTCATAAGGGCAATGAATTAAAATTAACAACCTTTTAAAAACAGTATATAGTATATCCCAAGGATGTTATTAAGGGCGATGAATTCAAATTACCAACCCTTTGAAAACATATATATATTTTTTCCAAGAATGTTATAAGGGACATGAATGGAAACTACCAACCATTTTTTTAAGAAATCATCATAAATTTTTATTCCAAAGAAAGTTATCAAGGGCAATAAATGAAAATTACCAACCCTTTTTTTTAGGAACCTATGTATAGTCTATTCCCAAGATGTTATCAGGGTGAATGAAATTACCAACCTTTCAAAAACTTATATAATTTTTCCCTGAATGTATCAATGGATGAATGGAAACTACCAACCCTTTGAAAACATATTTTTATAATTTCCAAGAATTATCAAGGGAATAATGGAAATTACCAACCTTTTTTAGAACCACTATATATATTTACCCAAGAATTTCATAAGTGACAAAATTAAAATCAACAACTTTTTTCAAAACAAGTATATAGTCTATGCCCAAGGATGTTATCAAGGGCGATGAATGCAAATTACCAACCCTTTGGAAAACATATAATTTTTCCAAGAATGTTATCAAGGGACATGAATGGAAACTACCAACCTTTTTAAAATCATTATAAATTTTTTTCCAAGAAAGTTAACAAGGGCAATATGGATATTACCAACCCTTTTTTTAAGCTATGTATAGACTATTCCCAAGGATGTTATCTAGGGCGATGAATGCAAATTACCAACCCTTTGAAAACATATCTATAATTTTTCAAGAATGATATCAAGGGACATGAATGGAAACTACCAACCTTTTAAGAATCATTATAAATTTTTATTTCCAAAGAAAGTTATCAAGGGCAATGAATGGAAATTACCAACCTTTTTTTAGGAACCTATATATAGTCTATTCCCAAGATGTTATCAAGGGTTGAACGAAAATTACCAACCTTTCAAAACTTATATATAATTTTTCCCTGGAATGTTATCAATGGAGATGAATGGAAACTACCAACCCTTGGAAAACATATTTTATAATCCCAAGAATGTTATCAAGGGAGACAATGGAAATTACCAACGTTATTTAAAACCAATATATATATTTATTTCCAAGAATTTCATAAGGGCAATGAATTAAAATTAACAACCTTTTTTCAAAAACCAGTATATAGTATTCCCCAAGGATGTTATTAAGGGCGATGAATTCAAATTACCAACCCTTTGGAAACATATATATATTTTCCCAAGAATGTTATCAAGGGACATGAATGGAAACTACCAACCATTTTTTTAAGAAATCATCATAAATTTTTATTTCCAAAGAAAGTTATCAAGGGCAATAATGAAAATTACCAACCCTTTTTTTTAGGAACCTATGTATAGTCTATTCCCAAGATTGTTATCAAGGGTTTTGAATGAAAATTACCAACCTTTCAAAACTTATATATAATTTTCCCTGGAATGTTATCATGGAGATGAATGGAAACTACCAACCCTTTGAAAACATATTTTTATAATTTCCAAGAATTTATCAAGGGAGATAATGGAAATTACCAACCTTATTTTAGAAACCACTATATATATTTATTTACCAAGAATTTCATAAGTGACAATGAATTAAAATCAACAACTTTTTTCAAAAACAAGTATATAGTCTATGCCCAAGGATGTTATCAAGGGCGATGAAAGCAAATTACCAACCTTTTGAGAACATACATATAATTTTCCAAGAATGTTATCAAGGGACATGAATGGAAACTACCAACCTTTTTAAGAATCATTATAAATTTTTGTTTCCAAAGAAAGTTAACAAGGGCAAAGTATATTACCAACCCTTTTTTTTAGGAGCTATGTATAGACTATTCCCAAGGATGTTATCTAGGGCGATGAATGCAAATTACCAACCCTTTGAAAACATATCTATAATTTTCTCAAGAATGATATCAAGGGACATGAATGGAAACTACCAACCTTTTTTAAGAATCATTATAAATTTTTATTTCCAAAGAAAGTTATCAAGGGCAATGAATGGAAATGACCAACCAATTTTTTTAGGAACCTATATATAGTCTATTCCCAAGAATGTTATCAAGGGTGTTGAACGAAAATTACCAACCTTTCAAAACTTATATATAATTTTTCCCTGGAATGTTATCAATGGAGATGAATGGAAACTACCAACCCTTGGAAAACATATTTTATAAATCCCAAGAATGTTATCAAGGGACAATGGAAATTACCAACGTTATTTAAAAACCACTATATATATTTATTTCCCAAGAATTTCATAAGGGGCAATGAATTAAAATTAACAACCTTTTTTCAAAAACCAGTATATAGTATATCCCCAAGGATGTTTATTAAGGGCGATGAATTCAAATTACCAACCCTTTGGAAACATATATATTTTTTCCCAAGAATGTTATAAAGGGACATGAATGGAAACTACCAACCATTTTTTTTAAGAAATCATCATAAATATTTCCAAAGAAGTTATCAAGGGCAATAAATGAAAATTACCAACCTTTTTTTTAGGAACCTATGTATAGTCTATTCCCAACATTGTTATCAACGGTTTTGAATGAAAATTACCAACCTTTCAAAAACTTATATATAATTTTTCCCTGGAATGTTATCAATGGAGATGAATGGAAACTACCAACCCTTTGAAAACATATTTTTATAATTTCCGCAAGAATGTTATCAAGGGAGATAATGGAAATTACCAACCTTATTTTAGAAACCACTATATATATTTATTTACCAAGAATTTCATAAGTGACAATGAATTAAAATCAATAACTTTTTTCAAAACCCACTATATAGTCTATCCCCAAGGATGTTATCAAGGGCCATGAAAGCAAATTACCAACCTTTTTTTAGGAACCTATGTATAGTGTATTCCCAAGAATGTTATCAAGGGTGTTGAATGAAAATTACGAACCTTTCAAAAACTTACATATAACTTTCCCCTGGAATGTTATCAACGGAGATGAATGGAAACTACAAACCCTTGGAAAACATATTTTATAACTTCCCAAGAATGTTATCAAGGGAGAGAATGGGAATTACCAACCTTATTTAGAAACCACTATATATATTTATTTCCCAAGAATTTCGTAAGGGACAATGAATTAAAATTAACAACCTTTTTCAAAAACCAGTATATAGTCTATCCCCAAGGATGTTTTATCAACGGCAATGAATGCAAATTACCAACCCTTTTGGAAACATATATATAATTTCCCCAAAAATGTTATCAAGGGACATGAATGGAAACTACCAACTTTTTTTAAGAAACATTATAAATTTTTATTTCCAAAGAAAGTTATCAAGGGCAATGAATGAAAATTACCAACCCTTTTTTTTAGGAACCTATGTATAGTCTATTCCCAAGATTGTTATCAAGGGTGTTTGAATGGAAATTACCAACCCTGGTAAAACTTATATATAATTTTTTCCTGCTGTGTTATCAATTGAGATGAATGGAAATTACCAACCCTTACGAACCAATATATACTAATATATCCAAAGAAAGTTGTCAAGCCAATGAATGGAAATTACCAACCTTTTTTTTAGCACCCTATGTATAGTCTGTTCCCAACAATGTTATCAAGGGAGGTTAATGAAAAATACCAACCCTTTGAAAACATTTTTGTATGAACCCATGTTTAGTTTATTCCGAAGAATGTTATCAAGCGTTGTGAATGAAAACTACCAACCCTTCGAAAACATTTTTTTTATAACAAAGTAATCATGGCTTAACTTGAGTTCAAGAGGGAAGGGTATCATCTCAAGTGTATGGTCAGCAATCGTAGAAGAATTCAGGCTAGAGGAAGGAAGAATCTGTACATTCAGCTTCAAAGATTATAGATTTTCTAAAGAAAGAGATCCCATCGCTTGGCTTAAGCTAGTGATCACTCCACTTGAAGATTTAGCCAACTACTTGTGCCAAGTAACAGACTATTTGTATCAGTGATGTAACTGTATACTTTCTGCTTCCCTATTTTTTGACAAATATCCTAATGTATGTAAAAGAAGTTAAAGTGCCAATTTTTTGTCCAGTTCTAATTTTTACTGATAGGTATATTACTTTACTCTGACTGTCATGCCTTATTTGTTATAGAATGATAAACATCCAGAACATTGGCTAGCAGTCTACATTTTTTTTTTTAATCTGACTGTCATGCTTTTTTTTTTCTACACCAACAGTATGTTGTAGCGTATATTTTTTCGCAGCACAGTAATGAGCCCACAACAAAGAAAGCCTCTAATGCAAGCAGTTGCGGCCCAGTAACGAGACAACCACGAAAAAAGCCTCAACTGCAAGAAGTTGCAGAGGCGCGCACGACCCCACTCTGTTCCCCCCACTACCTCCTTCATATTAGCAGAGGCGCTTTGGAGACTGCGCCTGTACGACTAGACCGAGAACGGTGAGTTCATCTTCGTTTTCCTCTTCCTCTTCCTCTTTTCTTTCAGTTCCCTAAAACTATTCTCTCCATCTATCTTTTTGTATTGATTCTTGTTTCCATTTCTCTTCGTCTTTTCTTGGAGGCAAACCAGAAGGTTCATCTCTGCTACTTGGATTCGTTCATCTCTGATTCTTCGCCACCAAGGAGGCAAACGGTTAGTTCTTCAATCTCTTCTATGCATTGTCGTTACTGCTTCGATGGCATCTCTTTGCTCTCCGATCTCTTTCTGCATGTATTGTCAGTGTTGTTAGGGTTTTTTCTTGTTAGGGTTATTTTTATCTCATCTTGTACCAGTGTTCTTTGCTTGAATCTTTGTACTCTCTGTTCTTGAATACTGTTTTTTCAGTAGTATCTTCAGTCGATTTGTTAGGGTTTGCTTGAATCTTATCTTATACCCAATTTCCTTTTTTCTTGAATCTTGCATGTGCTTGAATCATGTGTTCCCCTGCCTGAATCCTGTGTTTTTTTGCCTGAAGGTTCATCTCTGCTTCTTGGACGCGTTCATCTCTGATTCTTCGCCACGAAGGAGGCAAACGGTTATCTCTTCAATCTCTTCTATGTATTGTCCTTACTGCTTCGATGGCATCTCTTTGCTCTCCGTTCTCTTTTTCTGCATGTATTGTCAGTGTTGTTAGGGTTTTTTATCTCATCTTGTACCCAGTGTTCTTTTTGCTTGAATCTTTGTACTCACTGTTGTTGAATACTGTTTTTTTGGTAGTATCTTCAGTCGTTTTGTTAGGTTTTGCTTGAATCTTATCTTGTACCCAATTTCCCTTTATGCTTGAATCTTGCATGTGCTTGAATCATGTGTTCCCCTGCCTGAATCCTCTGTTTTTTCTGCCTGAACAATTATAGGTTGGTTATTGTTCATATTTTTACCGTTATTCCTACTTCGGACTGAGTTATATCTTATTTGTATTTTGACAAGGGCAGAAGGCATGGAGTGTCGTTTCTGTGACCAAGGGGTCAACAACAGATGTGGCTACTCTAACAGGCGTGCAAAGGTTTTTGAGTTGCACATGAAGGAAGGTTTCGAGAAGGGTGTGGTAAGCAAGAAAATTGGTCATATTTTTTCAAATCTGAATCCAAGCAGCAGTAGTTATGCATGTTGTAGTAGCATTTTTGTATCAGTACTTATGTAGTAGCAGCAGTACTTACCGCTCCAGGCAGCAGCAGTACTAATGTAGTTGCAGTACATAATGTACTTATCAGGAAATCGAGCATTTTGACACTTAAATATAGACAAAGTCCATAGTGAAAATGTGATGAAGCCAAATATCTGAACAATACAAGTATAATTTCTCTATACAGGACAGGTTTTAAACACAAAATTGGTTTACCACCAACAACATCAACATTTCATTGGTTGGTGTAGTTACTTCATCCTCAACATTTCTTTGTTTGGTCTACTTATTTCATAACCTTTTCTGCAAGAACATCATTGACTTTGTTCAAAACTGTAGAGAAAGATCCTATTTTTGCTATCATAGAAAGTTAAAGTATTTGTCATTTCATAAACATCAAATTGCTCCAGTCATACTCAAGTAATCTTGTTAGATTACATACCCATTTGTGTCCTTGGAGTGCTACAGTGACAATAGAGCATGCTGCTGCTGCTGTAGTGAACTATTTATTATGCTAGACAAGGTCAAGAGAGTCTCACTTCCGTAAAGAGAACACGAAGATGGAAGGAGTAACCAGATACAAGGAACTTAAATCGATATATGGTTGTTATAAGAAACCACATGTTGTAGAGCTATGGGAAGGAGCAGAAACTGGGGAGCCAGTTCTGCATGTTGTAGTAGTGCACTTAATACAAATTGTAGTAGTAGCACTTCTAGCATGAGTACTCTACAGTAATTTTTAAATTGACATCCTCTTTCCTGGACTGAATTATAACTATTTTTTACATGTTATGCAGGCTGTGCCTTGTTTTTTCAAGGAAAAGCTAAACAGTCTATGTGAGAATTGGCTTCATGCCAAATGCATGAATGGTCATACATACCACATGTTCTTGCAGAGAACTGAGAAGAAGATTAAGGTAGCTGGTCCATACTGGAAGTCAGCTATCAGGGTGTACAACATTCAGGCTGGAGATGTTGTGTCATTCACCTATGTGGGTGATGACGAGGATTTCGATGTTGATAGGGACGAGTACTTTGAGCTCACTGTTTACCATGTTGGTGAACATGGGAAGGAAGTCAAACTTCCAGTTCAACTCCCTCGTAAGATTACAAAATATTCACTGTTGTATCTGACATTCTAGTTGAACTTCCAGTTGAAAACATTATAAGGCTTGGTAACTAACATTGTTTTTTTCATTTGTGAACAGTGGTGAATGAAATGGAACAGAAAGTTAGAGAGGCCTGTGAGAACATGCTTTTCACAAATGCCAGTGACATTTGTGAAGAAGCAATGGCCGAAATAAACTATGGAATCAGCAAGGCCATTATGGCACATCTGAGAGAGGACATAGAAGATGGTGACTTCTACAAATATGTCCATGACATGAGGTTCTGGGTTCACATGGTGAACAAAGATGAAGTACACTTTGACTACCTGGTAAGTTCTGCTGTTACTTGCATATGTTGAATCCATTGTAGAATCGTGCTTACGAAAATATCTGTTCTTTGCAGAATGTTCCTGCCAAAACAGTGGAGCCATACAAGTTCCCTAAACAAGGGACAGTACTTTTCTGGAGGCAGGGTATGGAAGAAGCCATTGAAGGGTCCTACACCCTGCAAGGTGCTGACATCGTGCTGTCTCAAGGATGGGCTGAGTTCAGGGCTGCAGCCAACATAGAAGCTTATTCGATGTTGCTGGTCAGAGTGGAAGCCAGAGCCGAAGCCATTGGTCTCTACTTTGTAGAGATCTACTAAGGCATTGGTTTGAAGCTAGCTGAAGAAATGTTTAGTTGTAAAGCAGGCACCCTTAAGGTGCACGTTTTATCTATTTATGTCTGAACTTAATGTCTATCTGTTTGGAAGGCTTTGTATTTTCGTATGTCTGAAACTAAGTTGTATTTTTTATCTACCATGTGAGAACCTAAGTTGTATCTTTTGTCTACTATGTCAGAACTTAAGTTGTAACTTTCTGTATAATGTCACTTGGTTGTTAATTTGTTTAAGTTGTTCTCCTTGATTTTGACTAGTATGCCAACACAGTTAGGAAGTCCAAACCCTTCCTGACACTGGCAAATAGTCAACATTTTCTCAACTTTTCTCAACATTTTCTCAACATTTTCTCCAGAGGAGGAGGAGGCAGGGGAAATACAGGTACTGAATTTGTACTACTTCTATTTGCTTAACTTAGTTGGTTCATTACATAACATAGAAATTCAGAGACTTAGTTCATCGCATAATATAAGATAGCATCTGACAGAGAGCTCAGGTGAGACGAGCAGAGGAACAGGCGAAGGTGTGAGAGGGTGGGGGCAATGACTGCAGAGAAATTGGGGGACCGTGGCTTAAATGCATTTTTAGTGGGTGAGGGTGCGTTATGTACTTTTTTACCACTGTTTTGAACTTAAAAGTGGCAGACCAGTGGGCCATTTCTTACAAATATACATACCATTTGTCTATTTTTTTCATCTACAAATTGTACTCACTGTACTCACTTGTACTCCTCACTGAGTAGGGTTACTCGTATAAGTAGGGAACAACGTTTTCACTGTACTCACTTGTACTCCTCACTGAGTAGGGTTTCACCAAGATCCACAAGCGAATCCAAATCCGCCGGCGGTCAGTAAGTCCCATCCTCAAACCGACGATTACATCGTTCGTCGTTGTCTTGCAAGGTAAGCTCCAACGTGCATATTATTGGATCTGTTTTCTTGCTCTGTTTCTTGCTATGTTTCTATTGGAACTACAAGTTGGATCTGTTTTCTTGCTCTGTTTCTTGCTATGTTTCTATTGGAACTACAAGTTGGATCTGTTTCTTGTTCTGTTTCTTGCTCTGTTTCTATTGGAACTACAAGATGGATCTGTTTCTTGCTATGTTTCTATTTGTATCTAAATTTCTTGAATCTGTTCCTCTTTTGGATAAGTATGGATCTAAATTCCTAGGGCTTGATTTGTCAATGTTTCCATCTTTATGAATCTAGATCTGATCTTAGTATTCTGTCATTTGTTGCAGTGCTAGATTTTTTTCAGTGTTGTATGTCCTTCATCTGAACTTCCTATTATTTTCATACTTGTAGGGCTAGATTTTGATTTTCAGTCTGATGCAGACATGAGTTCCTACATGTTCTTTATTTTTACTACATATGTATGGTTCGTATATGTTGTAATATGACGAATTAATACTAATTCAAGTTGTTTTACAAAAAATGTAGGATGGGCAGCGACTCAGAAGATGCGCAGGACATTGACCCATCATATGCCATGTTTCTTGACATTTGTGTAAAGAATATAGACAAAATGCCTATACAAGTTCATGCAACTGAGGGACCATCAAAAAAACAGAAGATGGTTCCTACTGAAGCAGCTTATGAGGGTCCACCAAAAAGTCTGTACAAGAGAGGTATTAACAGAAACATCAGAAAATAGGGAGACATTTTATGGTTTTCACAACTTTGTATGAAATGCATGAATTGGCAGTCATATATTAACTTACTGTTTGTAGGACCTAAGCATGGAGGAACTTGCTACTTTGATGACCAATGCTATTTTGCAAACTACATGGAGCTTGATGGCAATCAGTGTGAACATCTGCAAGATTATACCATGGAATTCCCAGGGAAACCATTCAAGTACTATGTGTACAAGATGACTTATTCTTCTGTGGTAAAGGACAAAGCCAAGATGGTAAGAACACTTGTGAAGCTGAGGAAAATTTTGCTTCTTAATATTAGAAGTTACTTGCGAAAGATTAATGAATTGGTAATGCAGGAAGTTTAGTTAAATAAATAAGTTTAGCTGTATACTTTTATTTTTTTTTAGTTTAGTGATGTTGCAAACTTGAATTTTGATCAGGTATTTGGACTTGAGTACACAAATGAGTATCTGAAGCAGTATCTGAAGAATCCATTGGAGGTGCATGTTAGTTGCACCAGCACGGACAAGCATCACATGGTGAAGATGAAGATTGGAAAAGGATCTGGGAAGGCCATGCTATCTGGTGGATGGGCAAAAGCTGCTGAGTACTTTAGGCTGAAAGAAGGAGAAATCTACATGTTCTGCTTCTGCAAATCTAAGCGTTATGTGCTCGAAATCATGCTTGTGCATGTGTGAAATGGTGTTGCTATGGACTACATCAGTGTTGAATTTAGGTGCACTGATGGAGAAGTCGGTATATGAACTAGTACCGTGTGAACTGATGGACTAGTGTGTCCACGTTTTAAGTGAACTTTGAGGAGTTGTAATAATTTTTATTTGAACCAATTATTAGCTATCTTTCCTATGTTTTATCCTACACTCTTGACTAGCATGTTTCTCAATTTGTTTTTATTTCGTGGCTCCATTTTTGACTACATACTTCCATGTCTAGCATGTCGACACAGTTAGGAAGGTTTAACCCTTCCTGACAACGGCAAATAGTCAACAGTTTCTCAATTTTGTATTTTTTTGTGGCTTCATTTTCGATTATACTTTCATGAATAGCATGCCACCACAGTTAGGAAGGTTCAACACTACATGATCATGAAGGAAATGTAAACACTTAATAACTAGCACAGTAAAATGAGGAAGGTTTCAACTCTTCATTATCATGTCAAATCGAGTTGTTTTTGTACCGTAGAACAATAATTAATCAAGCAGTTGTAGGTTTTTTACTGCGTATTTTTTATATAACTGCACCAAGAATGTTATCACTGGTGATGAATGGAAATTATCAACCTATTAAGACCAATATATATTTTTTTCCAAACAAAGTTACGAGGGGCAATGAATGGAAATTACCAACATTTTTTTTTAGAAACCAATGTATAGTCTATGTCCACATAATGTTATCAACGGTGATGAATTAAAATTACCAACCATTTAAAAACCTATATAATTTCCCAAGAATGTTATCAACAGAGATTAATGGAAATTACCAACCTTTTTGATAACCTATATATGTTTCTTTTTCCAAAACAAAGTAATCAAGGCAGATGAATGGAAACTAGCAACCCTTTTAAAACATTTTTTATAACTCCCCCAATAATGTCTTAGCAAGGGAGATAATTGAAATTACAACCTCTTTTTTATAAACCCATATACATTTTATTTTCCGAAGAAAACAAAGCAATCAAATGAGATGAATGGAAACTACCAACCCTTTGAAAACGAACATATATTTTTTATAACTTCCCGCAAGAATCTTATCAACGGAGTTAATTGAAATTACCAACCCATTTTTTACAAAACAATATATATTTTTATTTCCCAAGAAATTAAGTTGCAATGAATTATAATTAACAACTTTTTTTTCAAAAACTAGTATATAGTCCATTCCAAATAATGTTATCAAGGGATATGAATGAAAATTACCAACTTTCTCTACAAACCAGCATATACTATATTCACAATAATTTTTTAACAACGGTGATGAATGAATAATACCATCTTTTTCAAAACCTTTATACATTTTTCCCAATAATGTTATCAAGGGAGATGAATGGAAATTACCAATATTTTGTGGAAACCTATATATATTTTATTCCAAAGAAAGTTATCAAGGGACATGAATGGAAACTACCAACCTTTTTTGAAAACATATTTAACCGCGTCCATCCCAACGTATCACTGGTGTCCGCTAGAAGTTTGCTTGTACGATTTTTTTTTAATTCATTTTTAAGTTGTACTCTGTTATAATTTTTTTGTTTGCCGTTTTCTTTTTGAAAGCGGAGTTAATAAACTTTTTGTGTTTTTTATTATGTCTCTATGAATTAAATGAATTTTTGATCTTCAAGGAGATCTCGTCCATGAACGCATATATGTATTTTACTCGCGAAATCAGTAGGAAGTAATTCTCCTCATATTTTTTTGAGGCAGTAACCAAAAATACCAACCCAAAATCATTATTCACAACCATTTTATCAAATGTGGGATGAAATAAATATATGAACTATGTTTATCAAGTTTTTTTTGTGGGAAGATGAAACTTTGATACATCGGGATTCTTCAGTTTTTTGTTTTGATCGGGCTGCGCACTTATCAGAGAAAACATATATTTTTTAGCCGGAATGTAATTTTTTATTTTTGTTAGAAAGCTAAAACAAATTATACTAGTTGGAAGTGGAATTTTTTATATTACATATCTCCCACCCTATTTATTCTTACCCTAAAAATTCACTAGCCCAAAAAGGAATTTAATTTTTCTACGAAAAATTTATTTTCTGTTAACAAATAGCTACAGTCGGCAAAAGGGAATAGAAAATTAATAAACGAACGGACCCCGTCCACGCTTTCACGTGTGTGACGTCACCAGGCTGGCGCGCGCGCGTTATCTCCGTAAAAAGCACGTGGTCGTTACGTTTTTGCGCTTGCGCGTTGTCTTTAGCCAAAAAAGGGAACCCGCACGTTTCCTAATATAGAAAGTTCTGGTGTGTCGGAAACCGATCGACGACTAGCTTCCTGTCGCGCGCTCGCGCGCTAGCCCAGCCCTTGCCAGCCTTCACGGTCGCCTCCTCCGAGTAATCTTCAACCAATTCGTAACGCATCTTGCTTCCGATTTTATTGACCTCCAGTTACCGATCTCATGTCTCCTTCGGACAGACGCGGAGAAGCGTGTTGCCGATTGCTCCTCGAAGCACCGCCGGTGGTCCAAGATGGACCAACTGTACGCGACCGAAGATATGCTAGCTGAGCCGCATGCATCTGTTGCCATGACAGGAGCGACACTGCGACAGCGTGGGTATGCAGACATGCAGTCCTCTGTCCTCCGACGTCAGCGGCACAACTACTTGGCCGCCCTTCAGATCAGTACGTACGTAAGGTTTCTTCCTATTAATTACTGTGCAAAGTTCGATCATTAGTTATTCGCAGAAAAAAAAAGTTCGATCATTAGCAATCTTTGGTACGTAGTATTCGTTGGAAACAACTAGCTTTACCAGAACTGAAGTCCATCACGTGCGCATGCACTCACACATGCTGCATTTTTTGGAAACGTTAACTATAGTCTGACACTAGATTTGTGTCCATAATAACTTGAACCAAAAGGTCACGCGCTCCAATTTCGAAAAAAAAGTTGAAATTTAAGGCTCCCATTTCGAAAAAGGTGGAATTTATGCCTTCACAAGTGAACTATGCTCACGTAATATATACACATTCTTCGGTGTGATTGTCAGTTGTTTGCCTATACCTAAAACTAAGGATTTCGTATAGTTTTCTAAGTAATTAAGACTGTATATGCTGTCGGGTCAGGTTAGAAACTTTTCAAGTTTAACACTAAATTTCTTATGTGTCATGGGTTCCATGATTTCGGATCAAATTACAGCCATATACTCCCGTACCTTTGTTAGAGTGATAGTCAAACTCAAAACTATGTATATGTAACATATAGTGTGTGATAACAGAAATCCATTTTGGCATGTGCACCTGGTATTTAAAAACCAATTTTTAAATGTAAAAAAAAAATGAAGCAACATTTTGCATATAAATCTTCACATTTTATATCTTTACAAAACCGTTTCACGAAAAGTCAACATTTTATGTGCCTTGTATAAAATAGAAAAAATAAATATCTCGTGAAAAGCCTAATTGTAGCATCAAATTTTGTCTATTTTACATAGGCCACAAAAAATGTTGTTTTTCTGTACAACGACTTCTGAGACACATAGGATGTTAACAACTATGTGTGAACATCTTTTTTGAAAAAAATTGACCTCAGAAAATTTGTTTTTTAAATATTGGGTGCATTTGCACCCGGGAGCCAAAACGCCACTCCCGTGTGATAAACAAATTCAAGTAATCAACTACACATATGTTGTTATGGCGTTAGAAACATATTCAAAAGTATGGACATATTGTAGTAGTGTGACAAACGGAATCAAAAGTATGGATATGCGATATTTCTTTTTTGAAACATATACGGTGCATTTTATCTCCCTTACCCGAGTCAATATCTTTAGATAAAACTATTAACTCCTTGGAACTTTGAACCTTAGATGCACTCCCCTTACAACATACACTAGTAGAGAAGTGCCTTTCTATTGAACAGATTCTGTGGCGCACCCCTATCCGGTGCGCCACAGAAATGTAATTCTGTGGCGCACGGGTGGGCATGCGCCACAGAAAACAGGAATTCTGTGGCGCACCGGATAGGGGTGCGCCACAGAAAACAGGAATTCTGTGGCGCACCGGGTAGGGGTGCGCCACAGAAATAAGTTGGGGGCCCACACCATGATTGCCACACTCCTATTCTGTGGCGCATGGTGGTTAGTGCGCCACAGAAATATGACATTTCTGTGGCGCACCACTGCCACGTGCGCCACAGAATTCCCATCCGAAAAAAATCTGTCCACACGCACCAACTCCACCCCCCCCCCCCCCCCGGGAACGCCTTTTCTAATTTTTGATGGAAGAGTTGGCAGTCTAAAAAGCATCAAAAAAAATCCCTTATAGATGCACGGAGAGTTTAATGTCTACTTTTTTGTCAAATTTTGAAATATGTATTTCGACTTTCTGAGCAAAAGTTTTATAAAAAAAGTAAAATGGGCATAACTTTTGCATACGATGTCGAAAAAAAATGATCAAGATATTAAAAAAAAACTAGAGAGAAAAAGGAACCCAACCTCACTCGCCTTCGGCCTGTGAGCTTTTTTTAGAATCGCCAAATTCCAAAAGGAACAAAAGTTATGGCCGTTTTAAGATTTTGACTAGAAAATAAAAAAAAATAAAAAAAATTCTGTGGCGCACCAAGGGGGGGTGCGCCACAGAATTGGGAGGCAGGATTCGAAATTCCTGCCTCTCCTCCCCTCCTCTTCTTCCTCTTCTACCCTCCTCCCCTCCTCTTCTTCCCTTCCCCTCCACTTCTTCTCCACTTCTTCTCCACCTCTCCTCTCCTCCACCTCTCCTCTCCTCCACCTCTCCTCCTCCATCACCACCACCACCACCACCACCTCTCCTCCTCCTTCACCACCACCACCCCTTCTCCTCCACCACCACTCTCCTCCACCACCACCACCACCACCTCCGGCGAGCTCCTCCTCCTCCACCACCACCTCTCCTTCTCCTCTTTGTCCTCCTCCTCCACCACCACCTCTCCTCCTCCTCATCCTCCACCACCATCACCTCTCCTCCTCCTCCTCCTCCTCCTCCTCCACCACCACCACCTCCGGCGAGCTTCTCCTTCTCCTCCCCACCAACTCCGGTGACCCCCATCCTCCACCCACCAACTCCGGCGAGTATCCGACGAAATCCGGCGAAATTTCGAAATTTCGAAAATTTCCCGCGGCCAGATCTGGCCGCCTTTTTTTTTGAAATTCAAACAAAAATTCTGTGGCGCACCCCCCCTTGGTGCGCCACAGAATTGCAAATTTCTGTGGCGCACGGCTGAGGTGCGCCACAGAATTGACATTTCTGTGGCGCACGGCCACGGTGCGCCACAGAAATAATTTTTGTGGCGTAGATTCTGTGGCGCACCCCTACGGCCCCTAGGTGCGCCACAGAATCCCATTTTGGTGCGCCACAGAAAGGCCTTTTCCTACTAGTGATAGGGTCATTAAGGGAGCAATGCCAATGATATTTGAGAAAAGGATTGTAGCAACCAGAGATGGAGAGGCGAAGAGGGAAAACACGGCAGGGTATCCAGGCAACAACGGACTTACAAGAAAATATTTTGTGTCAATGAGATGGGGTGGTAATATATAGGTCAAACAAAAGAGATGAGATGGAGTATAAACGACAATGACGTTAACATATTAGAAGAGCTATAGAGGCATACATAATTCGTAAAATGAAGATGAGCTGACAAGAGAAGTTATTTAGTGGTGATTCTTGAAATTAGTAGTAAAAAAATAAGGACTATGAATCAGTTAAATAGAACAACCTAAAACAAAGAAATGCATGGCATAACCCAACCTCCATCAACAAAGTGAAATCTATTATGTGTATCTTAGCCCTTGGTTCCAATTCGTTATTATTAAATTTCCAAGGATGCAATCAAAGTGTAGAGTGAATGGGTATATATTGCAGAAAAAATGTACTAACATGTAAGAAAAGTGAAAGAGACGGGAGCACTGCGCAAACCAGTCTTAATTTGAACACATCAAGAGAGCATGGTAGAATTTGAAACATGGACAAATTTATGAGGTGATTGTTTGGAACATATTAAGGGAGTATTATGCACACACAAAATTAGTGTGTGAGATTATAGGGAACAATGTCTCAACTACTTTTTTTCATCATATTAATTCATTTAGGAATCTAGATCGATTGGGTAAATGTGCACTCACAATTTATATAATTGTGTAGATGGTATCCCTTAGAGCTAAATAACAATACTTTATCATTGTATTTGAGAAACAATATAGATGATATCTAAATATGTTTTCTAAAAAGGTCATAAACATTACATATGTGTAACTTACCTACGAAAAGAACTACCGATAGCTCATCACAACAGCTAATGTTTTGATTTCAGGGCAAAAAATATCAGGTGTCGAATTGTATATGCAAAAGGATCCCACTGGCCGGAAAAAATCATTTTTTGCGAGGATGATAATGGGCATGCAATATTGCTACGTATATCCATGCACAACATTCTAGACAGACTGATGGCTCTGTAATTATGCTAGCGAGCACAATTTTATTTTATCTAGAGGCATGCGGTTTGACGGTTTATTCCGTTTGTATCCTCTGGGAAAAAGGCTGGTCTATACACAATTTATTTTACCAACATATGTGAAATAAAGCTGAAAGTTGTCCCTCTAGGAATGTATCCACGTGTAAGCATCATGTCTTTTACGAGCAGAAATGACAGAGAGAGAATTGTCGATTTAAGATAAAACTAAATAATTATTATTACAAAGCACTAAATATGCGAGGGCCACCATGCTAG
>JAPCYS010001731.1:0-17692 GCA_028641055.1 Alopecurus myosuroides
CTGCATTCCAGGCGTCCCAGGAGACGAAGAAAGTTCAGGTTGACCCTGAGTTCCCAGACCGTGTTGCCATCATTGGCACCGGGTTGGGAGAGAAATAGGAAAGCGAGCTCATCCACTTCCTCCGTGAGAATCGGGACGTGTTCGCCTGGTCCAATGAGGATTTACCAGGTGTCCCGAGGGAGTTGGTTGAGCACTCGCTACATGTACGGCATGATGCCAAGCCAGTGAAGCAGGCGATGCGCCGCTTTGGCGATGAGAGAAGGAAGGCCATTGGTGACCAGATCACCAAGTTGCTGATAAGCAACTTCATCATGGAGGTTTTGCATCCTGACTGGCTAGCCAACCCGGTGATGGTTGAGAAGAAGAAGGAGGACCCCAAGGCGGATACCGCATGGAGCATGTGCGTGGACTACACCGACCTGAACAAGGCCTTCCCCAAAGATCCCTTTCCGCTACCCCGCATAGATCAGGTGATCGATTCCACTGCTGGTTGTGAGCTTTTGTCTTTCATAGATGCCTACTCTGGTTTTCATCAGATAGCTCTCAACCCTGCTGATCAAATAAAGACTACTTTCATTACCCCGTACGGGGCTTATTGCTATCGTGTCATGTGCTTTGGGTTGTGGAATGCGGGGGCTACCTATCAGAGATGCATGTAGAAATGCTTGCATGATCAAATTGGCAAAAATGTGCAGGTGTACGTAGATGACATTGTCATCAAAACGAATAAAACACATACTCTGCTTAGTGACATTGAGGAAACATTTGCCAACTTGCGCTAGTACAAGATGAAGCTGAATCCGACTAAATGCACCTTTGGCGTCCCGGCTGGCAAGCTACTTGGCTTCTTGGTATCCAGTCGGGGCATTGAGGCCAATCCTTCAAAGATAAAAGCTATTGAGAGCATGTCTTTGCCGAGATCCCTAAGGATGTGCAAAAGTTCACTGGTTGCTTGGCTTCTCTGAGCCGCTTCCTGGGCAGAATGGGCGAGAAGGCCTTGCCTCTGTATCAGTTGATGAAGAAAAATGACAAGTTTGTCTGGACACCGCAAGCTGATGTGGCATTCAAGGAGCTGAAGGACATGCTGGGTAGCGCTCCAATCTTGGCTAGCCCGCTACCCAAAGAGCCAATGCTGCTGTACTGCGACTAACCGAGTAGTCAGTGTGGTGATTGTGGTGGAAAGAGAAGAAGAAGGCAAGACCGTGCAGCGACCTTTACTATCTGAGTGAGGTGCTGTCCAGTTCCAAGCAAAACTACCCGCACTACCAGAAGATGACTTACGGCGTGTACCTGGGCGCCAAGAAGCTGAAGCACTATTTCCAAGAGCATCCCATCACTGTGGTGAGCTCTGCTCCCATCTCGGACATCATGGGCAACAAGGAAGCAAGTGGCAGAGTAGCCAAGTGGGCAATTGAGCCGGCCGCGTACGCCCCCGCGTATGCGAGAAGAGAAGCCATCAAGTCTCAAATTCTTGCGGATTTTCTGGTGGATTGGGCTGACGTGCAGTATGAGCCTCCTACCCCGGTATCCAACTACTGGAAGATGCATTTTGATGGCTCCAAGGTGAAGGAAGGCTTGGGTGCTGGCGTGGTGCTCACGTCACCCAAGCGAGATCAACTCAAGTACGTGCTGCAAATCCACTTCAAGGCATCCAACAACGTAGCAGAGTACGAGGCCGTGGTACACGGCTTGAAGGTGGCCAAGGAGTTGGCGTGCAGCGCATCATATTTATGGCGACTCGGATCTAGTTGTGCAGCAAGTTTCAGGCACTTGGGATGCTCTGGATGCCAACATGGCCTCATATCGGTTCCTGGTGCAAACCATGACGGGATTCTTTGAAGGATGTGAGTTCCAACACATACACCAAGCAGAGAATGAGGCAGCTAATGAGCTGTCCAAGTTGGGGTCTTCTCGGCAATACATCCCGGCTGGGGTTGCCTTGGAGCATTTGAGGAAGCCATCTATCAAGCCATCCCCCAACTCGGAATCCATATTTGTTCCTTCTCTGCCTGGTGAGGAGGCTGTTCCCATGGAGATTGACTGGGAGGCTGCAAAAGAGAACCCAGGGACTGCCGTCTCCATCCCGGGGACTGGCGCCTGCAACCCGGGGACTGTCCCTTCTTACTCGGGGACTGCCCCTCCTAACTCGGGGACTGTCGCATTCATTGAGGGAGTTCTCGCTGCGTGCACAAGGTCTCGGGGACTCGTCCCCGCCCCAGAAGAAGAAGAAGTGGTGGCTGATCCTATGGAACTGGACGAACCAGTGTTTCCCGTCCGGGAGACACCGAGTTGGGCTCTGCCCATATTATCCTTTCTAAAAGACGGCACCTTGCCGATTTATGAGGTTACCTCGAGGCAAATTCAGAGAAGATCCAAGGGCTATACAATCTTCAGAGATGTGCTGCATAGAAGAAGTCCTACTGGTGTGCTGGAGCGCTGTGTAGAGCCAGAAGAGGGAGAAGAAATACTGGTGGAGATACACCAAGGAGAATGCGGGCATCACGCCTCTTCTCGGGCTCTGGTCAACAAGGCTTTTCGGCATGGATTCTTTTGGCTCACTGCCCTGAAGCAAGCTGAAGATATTGTGAGGAAGTGCAATGGCTGCCAAAGATTTGCAAGTAAGATTCATATGCCAGCTTCCGAGTTGAAGACCATTCTCATTACTGGCCATTTGCTGTTTGGTGCTTGGATATGGTGGGTCCTTTCAAGCCGGCTAGAGGCAACATGACTCACATTCTGGTCATGGTGGACAAGTTCACGAAGTGGATCGAGGTGAAGCCTATTCGGAAGTGTGATGGAGCCACTGCTATGAGTTTCCTAAAGGATGTGATCCTGAGGTACGGCTACCCGCACAACATTATCACGGATAATGGCACAAACTTTGCTGAAGGCAGGTTTGCGAGGTTCTGCAGAGATAAGCGCATTCGGCTAGATGTTGCATCTGTTGCGCATCCCGCCTCCAATGGGCAAGTGGAAAGAGCAAATGGCATGGTGCTATCAGGCATAAAGCCAAGGCTGATTGAGCCGCTGTTGAAAACACCTGGGTGTTGGCTAGACGAGTTGCCAGCGGTGTTGTGGAGTCTAAGGACTACCCCTAACCGGTCAACCGGCTACACGCCATTCTTTCTGGTTTATGGAGCTGAGGCCGTGTTGCCCACTGACCTAGAGCATGACTCGCCCTGTGTAACGCTCTACACGGAGGCAGAGGCTAGAGAAGCTCGAGAAAATGACGTTGACCTGCTGGAAGAAGCAAGAGAGCTAACTCTGTCACGTTCAGCTGTTTACCAGCAAAACTTGAGGCGTTATGACAGCCGGAAAGTGAACCCAAGGGTTTTCCGAGAAGGAGACATGGTGCTTAGGCTTGTGCAACGCACTGCCGGGATGCACAAGCTATCTCCTCTGTGGGAAGGGCCTTTCATTGTGAGCAAGGCTCTACACAATGATGCCTATTACCTTGTTGACGCACAGCCATCCCAGAAGAGCAGGCCGGATAGAGCAGGAGAAGAATCCAAGCGCCCTTGGAATGTAGCTCTACTCCGCCGTTTTCATTTGTGAGCAAATTATGTATGTACTCTCTTATCTGAGTTAAACTTCTATTCGCAATCTGAAATTGAACTCGGGGACTGCCTTCGTCCAAACTGTTCCTTGTGTTTACTCTGCTTTACTTTATCTATTCGGTTGAACCACTTAGAATTTCAAAAGCATACAAAGTAGTGTGTTTAAACTCACCGGACACTCTGCAACTCTGCTGCTGTCCGCAACCCAGCTTCATGGCAAGCCAGAGAACAAGCCAAAGAGTCAATGAACACATGAAAAATTGCAAAGGAAAGGAAGCGTGTGGCAACCGAGTAGAGTGTTTTTTTTTTGTGTTACTATTTTTTTGTAAGTAAGTATTTGAATGAAAAACTAAAAAAGCAACAAGTTGCAGGTAAGAGCTGAGATAAAAAGGAAAGAGCGGATAAAAATGCAACTCGGGGACTTGCATACTAACGCAACCCGGCATTGAGCCAGAATCGCTATAATATCAAGCAGCAAATTTCAAACTGGAATAAAAAAGGAGTAGCAACAAAGACTTAATTGTTTAGATACATCTGCACCCGGCATCCCGGGGATCTCATGAAAGTTTTAAGATAAAGTTTCAGGCAGCAGCATCGTGAGCAGTGGCGGTGTCGTCCGCAGCGGTCTTCTCGGAGTTGGTCTTCTCGGAGTCAGCCTCAGCATCAGCGTCCATGGCGGTGGCTTGCTCAGAGGTGGCAGTGGCCACCGAGATGGGATCGGTGGCCGAAGTGGAAGCAGCGGACTGGGTGCGGAGTAGTGCTGCAGCGTCGAGTGCCACGCCAGACGAAGAGCCCAACTCGGGAGCAGGTTGCGGGATCACCATCTCGGTGGTGATGTTGGCATCCTGGCCCTCGTCTTCCGGCTCCTCGTCGCTATCTACAGCAACCTTCCCCTTCCCCTTCCCGGTTTCCTCCTCGTCATCAACCTCGAAGGCACTCAAGCCCTGCGACTCGGTGTCCTCGTCTTCATCTTCACCCTCGCTCTCCGCCTCGGTGTCAGGCTCGGTGGGGCCGTCGAGGAAGAGGGCAGTGTCCGCGTAGGAGGCAATCTCGTACGCAACTGCCTTGCGGCGAGTAACGCAGTTGGGATCATCTGACCACTTGGAGCCTTGGCGCAACTCGAGAATGGTGTCGAGGTTCAGTTTCTCGTACCAGCTACATATGAATCGAAGCAGCAGATCAGCGCCTGCCCGAGCTACGGACGCACGCCATTTCTTCAGCTCGGCCTTTGCACCGTTGAGTTTCTCGGAGAGCGCGCGAAGAGTTTTGGGCGCAGATTCACGAGGCCAGAATAGATCGTGAAGCTTGAAGGTTGTGGACACCAGGTTGGAGCTAAAGCCACTAAGCTGGCGGAGCTGCGACTTGATACTCGTGAGGTCGTCATCGATTGAAGATTTGGTGTTCATAGGCACTCCCTTTTCAGCTTGGATTCCTTGCGCCTTAGCCAAAGCAGGCGTGCTAGCCGCGCAGAGATCAGGGAAGATATCTGAGAATGCTATCAGAAAGAGTTAGATATGGGAGCAGAGAAGGGATGAAACCAAGCAGAAAAGAGGAGAAGCAAACCAAGCCAAACAGAAGAAGAAGAAGGGAACAGCTAGGTACAGAGAAGCGCAGACTTACTGTTAAGGTCAATGAGAAGCGCGTGCAACTTGTTCTTCCAGGCCTCCTCATCGGCAATATGCCTATCCTCGACTTGGCGTGCGGTGCCAAGCTGGAGCATGAGATCCTCATTGCACTTCTTCAGCACCTCGTTTTCCGCCTTGAGGGCCCTCTCCTTGGCCTTGGCTACTGCCCTGACTCTTTCCTTCTCGGCGGCTTGGTCTATGGAGTCCTGGAGAGCAGTCTTCAATTGGACCTGCAACTTTTCGAACTCGGTGTCGCGGTTGTTCTTGAGCTATGTTTCTTGGCTCTCCAGTTGCTGCTTCACCTCCGCGGGCTTCAAGCAATCAAGATGCTCCTCACGGAACTTCTTGTACTCTTCTGCGGAAAGAAACAGCACGGTGAGCAGAATAACCAAGAAAAAGAAGAAAAACAAGCACGGAAGGATCATCAACTCACCTTCCAGCTCCTTGATCTTGCTCTCGGCGGAGGCGGTGAAAACATGGCAGTGCTCGTGCTGCTCTTGCAATTCTTTGAATTTGTCTGCAGAGTAAACGGAGTTAGAGCAAAAAGCAAATGCGGGCGTAAACACAAAACGCATTAACCGAATAGCTAGAAGCTTACTCTCAATTTCAGAAATTTGGAGGGCACGGTCCAGTGCCGCCTTCTCCGTCGCAGCATCGTCCTTGCGTTCGGCCTCAAGGGCCGCGATGCGTCTCCTCGCGATGCTGTGATTCCAGAGCAGCCGCCGGAACAGGTTCGTCCTCTTCAAGAGGCTATTCTATGAACAAGAAGAAAAAGAGTTAGAAAAAACTTGGAAGATTTGGCCCGAGAAGACGGCAACTTGGTTGAGTGTCCGTCTACTCGGCCCGAATCTCGGGGACTGAGTGGTGGTTAAGGAGAGAAGAAGAACAGAGGAGAAAAGAAACCGCAACTCGGAACAAGCAAAAGAAACTTACAGCATATGACTGCTCCACGTCCTCGGCGGCTTTGCGGAGGACGTACAGCTTGGCGGCCAGCGTGCTGGTGCCGGAGGCGATGATCATTGGATTGGCGCCGAGATCGGCTTTGTTCCAATCAAGGCGGTAGTAGTGAAGTTCCTCGCCCAGCACGCTGCCGTCCCACTGCTTGATGCCATGGGAAGCACTCTCCCAGACCTTGTCGATGAAGCCAACTCGGTCCACAACCTGCATCAGCCCTTCAGATATGATATAATCCTCACCCGCTTCGCGCGAGTAGATCTCGATGGGCTTCTTGGCCTTCAGCTTGGAGTCCACTGCCTGGGCTGGGCCGCCCTTCAGAGCGGAGATCTTCTGCTCACCCTTGGACAAGGAGATGCCGTATTGCTGGGATCCAGACATCACGTATTGGGGCCACCTGGCTTGTGCACTTGACCCTGCGCTTGCGCCAGCAGATCCACCGGAAGCGCCGATGGTGAGTTGCATGCTCTTCGCAGCTTGTTTTCCAGTCGACTTGGGCGGTGGCATCAGAGCAGTATCACGCGTAGCTTGGCGCGATGGATTCTTGCGGACGGGCGCGGCTTCAGTCTTCTCGGTCTTCTTAGCAGCAGCCTTTGATGCAGTCTTGGTTGTGGGAGGATACGGCTGCAGAGATGCAGTCTTGGTCGTTTTCTTCTTTGGGGGAGGGCTTGGAGCGGTTGGTGGTGAAGCCTGCTGGATAGGCGGCACAGGGGGCCGACTACCCTGCGCAGCGTCCGGCTGCGCCTGGCTATGGAGCACGGGCTCCACCACCGTCTTCTCAACCCACTGCTCGGCAGCGGGATCAGGTCTGGCCTCATCTTGTTCTTCTACCCGCGGCATGGCCGCGGGGTCTTCGTGAGCTGCAGCGTGTTCTTCCTGCTGCTCGGTGCGGTCATCCGACCGCTCAAGGGCGGCGCGTTCTGGTTCTCGGGGTCTTGATCAGTATTCCCCCCAGCTGAGGCAGCTGGGGGAGAAGGAGGTGTCTCATCGTGGGCAGCGTCCTGCGCGCTATGATCCGCGTAGGAGTGTTGTTCCAAATTCTCGTCGTCTTGGTCACCCGCGCCAGTGTTCTCGGCGCCGGTGTCCTCTTCTTCCATCTTTACAGGAGAGGGCGCACGCGCCCTATCCTGCTGCAAGCTCTCATCGTCCTCCTCGGAGAGATCGACGAGTTTTTCTATGTCGATGACGGATTTCCTCTTGCCGGTGCGGGTAGGGGCAGCGGCCGCGTCAGCGTCAAGAGGATCGCTGGAAGAAGGAAAGAAATCAGAAAAGGGAAAAACAGAGAAAAGTGTAGCGAGAAGTGGAAGCAACTTGGTACTCAGATGAAGTTACTTACCCTTTGCGGGTGGGGAGTTGCCTTCTGGCAGTAGTGATCTTCTTCTTCTTCTTAGTCTTCTTAGATTTCTTGGCAGCAGGTTCTTGAGCACCGCTGCCCGCCCTCTTCCGAGTGCTGGGAGCAGCCACGGCCAGGGGGTCGACGTCCACGGGCTCCTCGTCCTCCTCATGCTCAGCATCCTCTGCAGAATAGACAAATAGAAAGGAGAATTAGAAGCAGAGAAGGAAGTCCAGTTGGGTCGTGAATAGGCAGAAAGGTGAACTTGGTCACCTTCATCATCCTTGGACTAATCCCGAATAGACACGTCGACTTGGTGCTTACCGGGTTGAGTGGCGTGCGGGATGCAGAGGGTATCCTGCGTGTCGTATGCCTGCTCATCGTCTTCTTCCCGGTCAGCGTGCCAGTTGCTCTCGAAGACCTCAGAATCTTCTTTCCTCTGCCGGTCAATGTGCTGAGAAGCCAAGCAAGATAACAGAGTGAGTTGAGATTTACTCGGAAAGACATGCAAACGCAAAGCATATTTGTCTAAGTGTTTCTACTCGGAAAGACATGCAAACACAAAGCATATTTGTCTAAGTGTTTCTACTCGGAAAGACATGCAAACACAAAGCATATTTGTCTAAGTGTTTCTACTCGGAAAGACATGCAAACACAAAGCATATTTGTCTAAGTATTTCTACTCGGAAGGGCATGCAAACACAAAGCATATATAAAGCCTAACAGAGTATCTATGATGTGCTACTCGGTATCAGGATACTAAAGCAGAGTACAGAAGGCTAACCTGCTCAGTACGCTTGGTGCGGCTGTATGGCACGAAGCCATACATCCAGGTGTCGGAGAGCGTAGTCTGCATAATTGACCTCGCCCAGGTAGCCACATCCTCCTTGGAGAGCTCGAAGGTGGTGGTCCTCGTGCAGTCGCGGGATCCCCCCATATAGCACATCTTGTGCGAGCGGCGCTGGAGGGGGCGAACGCGGCGCGAGATCCAACAGGCAATTGGATCATCTTGGCGGAGTCCTTGCTCCCGCAACTCGCTCAGGCGCTGCTCGACCTGAACCACGTCCTCGAGGGAGTCCCTTGGATGGTAACCCCAATTCTGCTGGGTAGGCCGCGCGTTTCGGAACTTAGGTAACCCTATCCGGTTCTCGATGGGTTTCCCTTTCTCTGTGGCTACGTTCTTCACGTAGAGAAAGGAGCGCTGCCATTTGCGCACAGATTCAAGGCCCTTGACCTTTGGGTGGCTACCCGTGGAGCGCTGCAGCATCATGGCGCCGCCGGTCATGGTCATGGCGTGAGCAGTATCAGTCTTGTCCGGATTGGGAATGCTTTGTTTGCGGAAGAAAAAATAGCGTGCCCACGTGTGGATTGTCGGGTACACGCCAAGGAACGCTTCGCACACCACGGCGTGGGTGGAGAGCATGATCAAAGAGTTAGGAGGGAGGTGATGTGGCTAGAGGCCGAAATGCTCAAGAAATTTGGAGAAGAATTCCGAGATGGGGAGGCCGAAGCCGCGCTTGAAGTGCGCAAGAAACACTACGTATTCGTCCTCTTCGGGCGCGGGGACGATTTCGTTACCTGGATGCCGGCACTTCACACACCACACGGCGGGTGTTGACTAGCCATTGGCAGTCTTCCGCCGTGACTTCGGAGCCCTCCCAGCCGGCGCGGGCGGCGGCGTCATCATCTCCGCGGGCAGCCATGGCGTCGGAGATGCGGATTGAAGATGTGGAGTGAAGGCACGGATGGGAGATGTGAATCGGGATCTGGGTTTCTATGTCTCTCTCTCCGGCGGCGCGTGGAGCAGCGGCGCGGCCAGATATTGCGGTGGCGGAGTGCTCGACGGCGGCGGAGAGATGAAGGGGCAGGAGGCAAGAAGTGAGCAGGAAAGAGAAGGAGGAGTTACCGAGGGGGTATTTATCTCTTCCCTCGAGTTGCCGTTACAAGCGGAGTTAGTGGGATCAGTCGTGCGCTGAGATCGTGCGGCGTGGGCTGCGCGCCGGTTAGAAACGCACACAGCGCATATTGCGCGCGTAACGGGCGCAGTTAATCCCACGTCGTGATCGTGGGCTATTGAGTGTGGTTGAAGTGACTTATCGGGCTGGTGGCCCCGCCGCAGTTATGGGCGCGTGGCCTGCCATATCCCGGGCACCGAGGCGTCGGAGTGACAGGGGTGCGACACGTGCCCCGTTGCGACACGCAGAGGCGGATTCGCACCGTTTGAGGCGGGATTGTGTTTCGAGGATTTCGCTAAGTCTTTTTACTCGGCATCTGAGAAGAGGAATGGTGCTACTCGGAGAAGAAGAGATTCAAGCCAAGGATAAGGGCTACTCGGAGGTATTACTCGGTATCTTACAGTTCGAAGACAAGATTTGTTTTTAAGCTGGAAGGGCCCAGCGAACAAGTTCGCAGGACTCTACCAGCTTCGGGGACTAATGTCGGGGGGTTACCCCCGAGTAGGGGTAAGGCTAGTGCTAAAGGCAAGATCAGAAGAGCAGTTTTACCAAGTTGGCTGGCTACCCGGTACACGCTACCCGGTGGACAGCTATTCGGTCGTACCTGCCAATGGCCAGGAGGAAGAATCAAGGAAGTTGTATTCTTCCGAGTAGAGGAAGTTGTCCGGGTAGAGGGAGTGGATTCCTACTCGGACCAGAAGTCAATGGAGCCGTTCTGACACAGGATCCCGCGTATCCTGTGTTAGTACAGCGTGCGGTTCAACTTACGGAGTACATGACTATCCGCACCACGGCGTGACTACAGTGCGGTAGGCGCCTGTCTAGTCCTGTCACTGACAGAGGGGACATGACAAGTCTAGGGGCCTACCCTATCTCACTGACAAGGGTGGACAGGTCCCATCTCCGAACGGTGCAACGACTTACGGGGCGAGTGTCAGCGGGAACCCGGAGGCGTGCGCGGTTCTGCAGGGCTCCTGTCACTTCCCGTTGTACTTTAAGCTAGTTTTCTATTCGGCTGGGCACCAGTATATAAGATGCCCTGCCTCCTCCAGTGAGAGGTTCGCTGCATACGGTCGACACTCTGGGTTGCTTCACTACTCACAGAAAGAACTAGAGAGAAGAGTGGCTACTCGGCTGAAGGCCTGATTGTACTGTGGCTACTCGGTAATACACATAAAAAGAGAGAGGCAGGAGTAGGGGTGTTACCTCCACACGAGGGCCCTGAACCTGGGTAAGATCTTGGTGTTTGCATTGTTTGTGATCTACCCCACGCGGCTACTCTCCGTGTGATCCCTCCCCGAGCACCTCCAGCGTCCATCGACCCCAACTTTAGCCATCCCATGGCATCTGCCGTGATACCACCACGACAGTCTTATTAGGAGGTGGCCGTTGTTCAACTCGTGGTTGAGCATGATATTGAAAAGAGGCTGCTTCCCTAGTTTCTTCTCACTAAGAGGCTTCTTCTTCAAAGGGTAATATCTAACATGGTGCCCTTCAATCTTGCACTTGAAGCAAGTAATCTTGGCCGAATCCTTCGCTCGTTCTTGGCCCTTCTTCTTGTCAATCGTGGACTTGTTGTTGATATTGGAGTTGAATCCAAATCCACTTTTGTCATTTGGAAGTCTTCGCACTCTCAACATATTGTCAACAATGCACCTCTCTTCATGACAATTTTCCAAGTCTTTCTTCAAATAAGTGACTTGTGCCTTGAGATCTTTTATTTCCTCTACATGCTTAGTGAAAGCAAAAGTACTAGAGGAAGTAGATGCTTCATTGTTGGAGCAACAAGTCATGGGAAGTAATTCATCACAAGATTTAGGAATAGTATTAGATGATGTATTACTAGGACTAGCACATGGCATTATAACACTTTTAGTGGGGATTGTGCTAGCGAGCACATGAGGCTCATTAGATGTTACCCTTGTAGTGATAGCCTCAAGAGCTAACTTTATACTAGTACGGGATGCTAGAAGATACTCATTAGATCTAGAGAACTTTTCATTATTTTCTTCCAATTTCCCATACTTCCTAGTTATCAACTCAAGCTGAGCCCTTAGCTCAACATTCTCCTTCAAAATATATGCTTCACATGAAGTGGAGTTAGTAGAACAAGCATCATTAATATTAAAGAAGACAACTTGGCAAGCTCATTATTCAACCTAGCATTTTCCTCAATAATATTTGCATGATCACAAGAGGAGGTACAGGTACAAGGCATATCAAGTTTAGATAGTTGAGTTTGATCATGCGACTTGATAAGGAGAGGACATTCACTTTCCAAAGCCTTATGAGACTTGTCAAGTATCTCTCTGTCCTCAATTTGTTTAGCATGGCCAAGACCAAATTCAACCTTTTCCTTTTTAAGCAATTTGTTTTTAGCCTTAGCATGGTCACGTTCTTTAGAGACAAAAGCAAAGTTTTCGTTGTAAATATCCTCAATAGATTCGATTTTCTCCTCAAAAGAAACCTGAGTCTCTTGCTATTCCTCAAGAGCTTCCTTGAGCTCCGCGATCTTAGATATGTACTCACATTTGATGTTATAACATTTATCAAGGCTAGAATCCAAAGCCTCACTAGTCTTCTCGTTCTCAACAAGGGTACTCATGATTTTATGGAAAATAGAAGAAGTAATTTTATTCTTTGAGGTCATGAAGAACCATTTTACCCTTCTCATAAATGAAAGCATCATTATCATTTTCTTCATCATCATAATCAATATATGAAGATGGTTCCAAAGGAGGGGATACCTTTGAATCGTTAGCCATAAGGCAAATAGGAGTAATGGATAACAATGATGAAGACTTACTTGAAGCACCATTCAGGTCCATGTCTTGTTCCAAAGAATGTTGGGATTCCTCTACATTGTTAGACACACACGTACTAGAGGATATGGAAGCATTGTTTTCATGACAACAAGACACAGAAAGCATATCATCATGAGATTACGTTAAACAACTATTACATGATATGCAAGGACTATAAACACTAGCATGTAGAATTCGGAGTGCTAGAAGAGTTTAAGTCGAAAGATAGAACATTGCAATGAGATAGAGATGAAATATAGTTAGTGGTAGGTTTACTATCAACAATGCAATTTATTCAACACTCACCATATCATTACCTTGTGACAAATCACATGTTGGTGGAGTGTGATAATATGTGAACTCAACACGGCCGAAAGTGGAAGGAGAACAATAATCTTCAATAATGTTGGACACATCATATATATCTTGAAGTTTTGTCCATAGCTCATGAGCGTTCCGAAAAGGCATGAATGACCCAAAAACTACATCTCTCAAAATACAAATGGGACCATTAGATACTGGAGTATCGATATACGAGTTTTACTCATCCTCTAAAGATAACTTTTGGGAATCCTTTGGAGGAGGAAAATCCGTATCAATAATTCTCTTTAAATATTTTGGACTTATGTCCCTAAAAAGATTAAGTATATGAATTTTCCAAACATCATAATTTGTGATATCGAATTTAAAGGTGGGACCATGCACTAATTCCCTAAACGACATCATACTCTCTAGGATGCAAAGTCTAATAATGAGAGCCAAAGCTCTGATACCAATTAAACGTACAACGATGTCGCCTAGGGGGAGGGGTGAATAGGCGATTAGAACTTTTCCGATTAAGGCTTGCGAAATGCGGAAATAAACTAGGTATTTAAATTAACAAGCACACAACCTAAATAATCTAGTCTCAACTAAGTTCACCAACAAGTTATGCTAAGAAAGATAAGTAACAGGGTGATAGCAAGATATATGACTTCAAGCACGAAGGCTATCACAATGTAAATTGCATAAGTAAATAGCTCGGGTATATAAATAACCGAGACACACATAGACGATGATGTATTCCCGAGTTCCTCCTTTTTAGGGGAGTACGTCTTGTTGGAGGGGTGTGAGCTCGCCACAAGAGGCCTACTCAATGTCACAAAGGCTTCAACTTATTCTTTGATGAACGCGCCACAATGGTCTAGTTCACCTTCCACTGTTGGTAACCTTCAATCTCGAGGCACGCATCCACAACTTAATTGGAGGCTCTCGAGGTCAGCTCAATCTTGGGGCACGCATCCACAACACAATTCGAGGCTCCCAAGAACACCACAAAATCGTCTAGGGTCCAAGACTCAAGAGTAACAATTTCACAAACTTTCACTTCCACGAATACTCGTGGAGAGAGCAAACTGATCCAACCAATGCAAATGGTAAGAGCACGAGTGCTCAAATCCTTCACTCTCAAATTCCAACAAAGCAACAAATGTTTATGGGGGAATAAGACAGGAAGAACAAAGAAGGAGAAACACAAAGAACTCTAAGATCAAGATCTAAAAGGTCCTTCACTTAGGGGAGGGATTTATTGGTGGAAATATAGATCTAGATCTCCTCTCACAAAGAAGGAGGAAGATTTCTCAAGGTCAACAATGGTGGGAGAGATAGAAAAAACGTGCTAGGAAAGCTTAGGGTAAATGGGGAAGATGACCCCTTAAATAGGTCCTAAAAAAATAGTCATTTTTCCTGCCAAAAACGACCAATTCGGAATAAATCTAGAATTTATTGAATAATCCGGCTGCAAACATACAAATTCACGTTCATGTCAAAATAACCCGGAATTTCCGGATTAAATCTGGAATTGTTGGATTGTCCCGGAATTGACTGAACATTGATACGAAAAATGCCATAACTTTTGCATACATACTTCATTTTTTATGTTCTTGGCCTCGTTGAAATCGCAACAACGAGATCTATAAGATCATATAGATAAACATAATTGTCCAACAATTAAACTTAAAACCAAATGGGGAAAGTTTTGACCTCTCTAAAAAAACAACCGGTAAAACCTCCAACAAAACGCAACAAGTTTTTCTTATGAAATCTTTTTTCGGTAAACCTTGGCTTTTCATGAAGATTACAACAAGAACCAAAACCACACATAGATAAAAGCCAAATAAGAACCAATAAATATGATATGCCAAGTATTCAAAAGTTTGAGCTCTCCACACGGATGCGATCAAGTTACTCACTCGAGATCTCCTCTTCATAGTACGATTATCGATTCTATAACCCGGTCTCCCAAAAGTATGAGACCGGTAAAATATAAAACCTATCAAGATTATACCTTTGCCTTGAGGTAGATGATGCCGATATTGACTCTCTCAAGTTGGATCTACTTTCTTGATCGTGCTTGCTAGCACATGCTCCGCTTGATGAAGGCTTACAAAATGCTCCCCCCCATACACCACTATGGGAGAGACCCTTTTTGGCAACTCTTTATATGACCATTATCTCCAAAAGGTTGGCAAGCATAAAGCATAGGATTTCTTCGAGACAATTCTCTTGAGCTTCCACAACAAGCTTGATGACGAGCACCACTTGACGTCATCGACCATGGGCCACATGAAATCTTTCTTTTGATGTGTGCCCATGGAAAGATACCTAACCACACATGGAAATTCCACACACACACACACATAATGTATTAGTTCACAAATCTATATGGACAAATTCTTACCATACCATGAGATACATAATCCCACCTGGCATGTTTTGTAGCTTTGCATGTTCATCACAAGCTTGATCAACCTTGTATGTTTTATTCTTTCTTCATTTTATGATTTCTTGAAGATAATCATGAATTATCATCATGTAAGCTTCTAGAGTCCAACACATGAACTCCACCTTCCATGGACAAGATCTATGAGGATATCTCAATTCAAACATTAGCCTATAAGGATTGTCATTAATTACCAAAACCACACATGGTGCACCATTCACTTTCACACTTGGACATAAATTAAGCAATGCATCAAAGGTTTGTTCTTTCACACTACATGCGTCACTTGTTCAAGAAATTTCAAGAGCTCAAGCAAGGCCTCACATAGGTTAATGAGTACTACAAGGACATGGAAATATCCGTGATGATAACCAACTTAATGGAATCGGAAGAGCAATAATGTCAAGATTTCTCCATGGCATCAATCATTGAACAACGAGGATTGTGTAATTTCTACCCCATGACTCTCTTGTTGATCTTGTGTATATCAAGGCCGAGCATCAAGTCATGGAATATTACAAGTATGCCAAGCAAAAGGCTTTCTTTTACAACAAGCCTTCCTCTTCTTCGACACCCACAACTGACAGGCTTCACCTCCAAGACACTCCAAAGTCCCTCCAAGAACATTTAATGTGCCCAATAGAGATACTCTAGCATACAAGAAATTGATGCCTCCAACCACCAACACAAGCACCCCTCTGATGACCCACAGGTATAGGGGATCGCAACAGTCTTCGAGAGAAATCAAACCCAAATTTATTGATTCGACACAAGGGGAGCCAAAGAATATTTGTGAGCCTTAACAAGTGAGTTGTCAATTCACCTGTACCTGAAAGTACTTTTGTTCACAGTGGTTTATCAGTAGTAATAGTTTTATAGTAGCAGCAGTAGTGAAATAATAGCAGCAGTGAGATGAAAACAACATCAACAATAGTGATTGAAGTAAACAGCAGGATTAAATACTGTAAGCATAGGGATGGATGAACGGGCGTAGCATGGATAAGATAGTTCAAATAATGATAAAGTCACGGGCATTGCATATAAATATGATAAAGCATCCAAGCACTAAGTAACCATAGGCATGTGTTCCGTAAATAGTCGTACGTGCTCGCAATGAGAACTTGCACAACATCTTTTGTCCTACCAGCCCGTTTTCAGCGGGGACTCAAGGGAACTACTGGTAATTAAGGTGTTCCTTTTAATAGAACACCGGAGCAAATAATTAACACTCTGTGAACACATGTGATCCTCACATCGCAGCCATCCCCTCCGGTTGTCCCAATTTCTGTCACTTCGGGGCCTCGGGTTCCGGATAACAATATGTGTAAACAACTTGCAGGTATGATCAAGAAACAATAATTATCATTGTTATTCAATAACATGTTAAGATCTGAGATCATGGCACTCGGGCCCAAAGTGGAAAGCATTAAGCATAACAAGTTGCAACAATGTCGATAGCACTAATCGAGGATACTAGGCACTATGCCCTAAGAATCACGGTATTATTACATGAACGATCTCATCCAATCCCTACCATCCCCTTCAGCCTACAGCGGGGAATTACTCACACATGGATGGGGGAAACATGGATGGTCGATGGAGAGGCGTTGGTGATGACGATGACGATGATCTCCTCCACTTCCCCGTCCCGGTAGGGTGCGAGAACAGGAACTTCTGATCCCCGAATCGAGGTTCGGGATGGCGGCGTCGCTCTGTTCTGTTTTGTGGAATATGACGAACCCCCTCGGGTTTTAGGGTTGGAGGCTACTTGTAGTCGAAAGGGGAGTCCGAGGGGCTCCTCTCCTGGCCCTCTTCTGGCTTCCGGGGTCTTCCAGGGTGAAAACATCAATGGGGTCTTTTTTGGGCAATTTCCCGAAAGTTGATTTTTCTGCATAAAAACAAGACACCAAGGTAATTCTGCTGAAAACAGCGTTAGTCCGTGTTAGTTGTATTCAAAACACACAAGTTCAGAGGAAAACAATAAGAAAAGTG
Source organism: Alopecurus myosuroides (assembly GCA_028641055.1). Classification (NCBI taxonomy): domain Eukaryota; kingdom Viridiplantae; phylum Streptophyta; class Magnoliopsida; order Poales; family Poaceae; genus Alopecurus; species Alopecurus myosuroides. The sequence goes on from JAPCYS010001731.1 coordinate 16,982, forward strand.
TTCGGAAAAGGAGATATGTTTTTGACGTATCACCTTCCAATCAAGTTAGGCACAATAAGTTGCTTCAAGTGTGGTGGTAGTGGGCACAAGTCATTTGAATGCACCAACACCAAGGTGATGATTGTTAATGAAGATGGGGAACATAACTATATGAGTGAAGGAAAATACTATGTCTATAATCAAGTTTCTATCAACCCACTGGATGATAAAATTAATGCTCGAGAAAATGTCTATTGTGATGTGGATTAAAACCCATACCTTGTGGTTACAAGTATTGAAAATATCCACACATGATGATCAAGATCAATGTTGTAACTTGTTCCAAACAAGATTCAACATCAACGGCAAGTGAATCAAGTTCATCGTTGATGGTGGGAGTTGCCACAATCTATTAAGAAAATAACTTTGCGAGAAGTACAACTTGACATACAATAAAAAAAACTCCATATCATGTTCAATGGATTAGTGACTCCGACACTTGCAAAATACAACACACAGTAAATTTCTCCTTGGCGATTGGCCCATATGAAGATGCCATCGAGTGCGATGTCGTTCCAATGATGGCGTGTCATATCCTACTTGTATGCCCATGACAATTTTACAAGAGTTATATGCATGATGGACGCACAAATTACTATAGTTTCAAATGGAACAACAATAACTTAGTGCTCTGTACCACGACGCCAAGTCAAATCATTGCCGACAATGCCA